>QOVE01014674.1:27950-38806 GCA_003521275.1 Tricholoma sp. MG99 | reverse complement strand
AATGAACGACTTTGCTAAATGCTCTTTGAATCGGGGCCAAGAGACTAATTTGGGGAGCATCATACGTCAGGTCAACCACGCTACGTTTCTCAGCTATAGGTTTGGCGAGAGTGACACCAGACAACACAGGAGACGCGAAGAGGAAAGAAACGAGAGCTGGGGCGGAAAGCAACATTGGAAGGAATGCAGAATGCCCAGCGGCATGAAAAGATAAGCTTGCCTAAAGTAGAGTGAGGTACGTATAGAGCGGGGCATGGAAGTCAACCGGGTAAACTCATTACCGGACGAAGGTTGCAGCCAAGCTATGCTTGATATGCTCCCATCAAACTGTCTATCATACATCCATGCATCATGCAATCATCGGTCGATCGCGAGGTCTTCGGCTGCATCCAAATCCGACAGATTTGGCTGCCGTAAAATAAGTATGAGTATTGACTCCTTGGCTATGGAATGGCTACTCACAGGCCTAGGTTAACGTAACGTTAAAACAACGCCCGAAAAACCACGTACTATAAGACAAACAAAACAGAAACTAGCTAGCATTCTACTCAAGTTGAGCAACCCGGTGACCAAGATCGACAACGTGAATTTAAATCTATTGACATTCTAAAAAGAATGTGATCAGTGACGCGGAGGAGTCACGGTGTGGCAGCTATCGCGAATAATTGATTTGAAACAATTTGTTCGGTTCGGCAGTTTCCCTCTAATCTGACATGTACTCAAGTGCGTACGCTCGCAAGAAGTGTGGCTCTCAGAGCTCAACGGATCTGGGCATGTCTACGTACGACAGCTTCGGAGGACGTGAGACCTGGATTCGATTGATACTTCATCCCACACACCACTTCTCACTTTTCTTAGCCAGTTCCTGTTCAACGAACGTCTGTGACCTCAGACGGTGGTGGAGCGGGCACAATCAGCCAATCAGATCGTTGCAATTCAAACGTTGCTGAACTCAATGATTGAAGCCTTGAAGGCTCCGCGGCCTCTGCCAGGTTCCATTCCAGCTATCAGACAACCCATCTAACCTCCTGTGGATCTCGATTAATCTCCAACCCGCTTTTTGCAAGTCCCGATGCCTTGTGCGCTTCCAAGCCGAAATTCGAAAGCCAACTCCGCGCTGACTCGGAAGCAAGTTCTCGATGTACGTATCTCATTGTTCCTAGCGCTCGCTTATGAAATTCCTGTTAACGTTCTTAAGTAGATTGCATGGACAGAGTCTATTCGGGCTAATCACCATGTCAGTCCCTCTCTCGTCCATTTATCCTCTCCTGCCGCCATCTCCTCCAACCTTTCTGGGGGAATATCTGAATGACCGTTTAACAGAGAACGAGAATATCGAGACCTTCTTTGATTGCCTGTGTTCATCCTCTCACCCAGCAATACATTCTCCTCACTCTAACCGACCTCCCGTGTCCCACGCTGAATTGCGGTCATTCATCGCCGATTTTGCCCTCCCAACCAGGAATCCACTAGGGCCCAAGGACAGAGTCGCCCTTGTTCTTCCCACCGGTCCAGAGAATGCTGTTGCTCTGCTCGCTCTATTGACATACCACGTCTGTGCACCTGTCAATGTCAATTGCACTGCTACCGAGTTGCAAGAGGACATACGTCGTCTCAACGTTCGGGCTGTGGTAGCCATGAGCGACGATAAAGAACGACTATGCTTACACCACTTGCAGGAGCACACAGGCTGCGAGGTTATATTCATTAAGTCCCGATCATCTGGTCCCGCTGGCCTGTTTAATATCTCCCTTATGGACGCCATTGCAATTCCCAGAGTACCCAAAGTACAACCTCATGGACTCGATGACTACTCCCTCCTTTTACATACGTCCGGTACGAGTGGGACAAAAAAGGTGGTCCCCTACACTCTACGGACCCTTATAGTCGGTACATCCTGCGTGATTCACTCGTGGGACCTTCAAGAGACGGACATAAACTGTGAGTTCGAACACGCATGAAATGTCAGGTCCTGACTGACCTTGAAATTCATCTTGTTTTAAAGTGAGCATGATGCCACTGTTTCATGTCGGGGGCATTGTTCGCAATCTTTTAGCTCCCATCCTATCAGGCGGAAGTACGATCGTCTGTGCTGGATTTGATCCTCTTGCATTCTGGAGGATTTCCGAAGAACTTGGGGCTACATGGTCTCCCTTTCCTGCTTATAAGTAAAGGACTTGTCACTGATTTTGAGGTACTCTAGGTATTATGCTGCACCGACTATTCATCATGCTATCTTATCAGCCCGACAAGAACTAGCAATCCCGATGGAGCGCATTCATGTTCGAATGGTCTGCAATGCTGCAGGCGGTCTTCTACCTTCACTCGCAGCCGAACTCAAGGCGACCTTCAGCGGTGCGGTTGTACTTCCCTCCTACGGAATGACAGAGTATGCCTTTATTTTATCGCCCCCATAATGTGCTGAACATAACTCTATGCTCAGATGCATGCCGATAGCCTCCCCACCCACGGACTATCAACTGGAGCGTCCTGGTTGTTCAGGCATTGCCTGTGGTCCCGAATTGTCTGTCCGTGATCCTCAGAACCCTAAGAAACGGTTATCAAGTGGCGAAATTGGTGCTATATGTGTTCGCGGACCTCCTGTGTTCGATGGATATGAGGTGTCTACAAACATCGACCTTCCCTTGGACAAATCTGCATTTTTAGACGACGGGTGGTTCAACTCAGGTGATATGGGTTACTTAGATGAAGAGGGGTAATAACGGTTTTGTTTGTTAATTGTGACTCATGCTGATTCTAAGATAGATACCTCTACATCACCGGTCGATCCAAGGAGATTATCAACAAAGGCGGTGAGGTCATATCTCCATTCGAAGTAGAAAACGCCATTTTGGTCGCAGCCAAGGATCACGTGAAGGTGAGACTATGTCGCGATCGGCTCATCATCACGGCTCACTGATGGAAAACTGACATATAGAACACACTTGCGTTCTCGGTTGAGCATGACACTCTACAAGAAACGATTGGCGTTGTCATTGTTCCAGTTCCACACAAACCTCGTATTGGTTTGGTGCAGTTACAGCAGTTATTACAGTACGTTATAATAATAAGTCGTTTGCATTGTCACCCAACTTTCCGCAGGGGTCACCTCCATAACAATAAGTGGCCATTTCTCATCATCTATATGAACGATCTCCCGAAAAACAGGTAAGATCCTTAGACATCCAATGCACCGCCACCGTGACATCGCTGATTACCTCATGTAGTGCCAATAAACCACAGCGTATCAAACTGTCGTCTCGATTAGGCCTAGGTGTCCTTGCAGACATGACACCTCTAACACACCGCCATTTTGATTCAGACTTGTCTTCCACTGCCTTATCACTGTCCGACTCGATTCCATGCAAGAATGTGCTTATCGATCTGGCAGCGGTCAAGCGTGAAATCTCCAATGTAGATGGAGTCAAGGACCTCGCACTGCGGACAACCTCTTCTGGCTCTCTAGAGAGCTACGTGTATGTGAAGAATCGACCTGAACTCGACTCATCCGACATCATTACGAGCATTTCTTTGAATTTGCCAGGCTACAGCATTCCCGAATCCCTGCACATCCTCCGGAGTCCTTTGATATTGGATGAAAATGCAATACCAGACTTCGGTCTAATGCAAATCGAGGTCTCCAAGCAAGATACTTCTTCCATGAACGAACTGGAGACACTCGTTCGCAATCTCTTCGCAGAAATACTAAAACAGGATACCGGGAAGATTAAACGAGATTCGGATTACTTTTTGTTGGGTGGCAGTTCTTTATTACTGGGACGTCTGTCCTTTCATGTGCGAAAACGAACGGGAGTGTCTGTCACCATCCAATCTCTCTTCGCGAACAGTACGGTCTGTGGAATCGCATCTGTGATACAAGATAAACTCAACGAGGCGCCACATCCCTCGATGCTCTCGTTGGTAGAGACAGACAGACGATCTATGGGCCCGTCCCAAGTACCTTTACGTTCTGATTACGAAGAGGACTTCGAGGACTTGAAACAGGGTTTATCGCGTGGACAAACCCACGTGCTCAGTCTCCTTGTGCAGGCCCTTCCTCTAGTATTCATTCACCCTCTGAAAGCCACACTGACGTGTAGGTCTTTCCATTAAAAAACTTGAGCAACAGCTCGAACTAATTGTATTTTTCTTTCTTGTATGCAGGGACCATACTGTGGTTTATGTTAGCTTATTTGGCTCCGTTGGTGGATAACGACTACCAGGGACGTATGACTGCTCTCCTTACTGCAATTACGACCGCAAGGATATGTACGCGCTTCATCTTCCCTCTGGCAGCTATTGCGCTTAAGTGGAGCGTCATCGGACGTTACAAACCAGGAACATACTTAATGTGCGATTATCATATTACACCACGTCATAACCATAATTAATGATGCTCTCAGGTGGTCTACTTATCATTTAAGATGGTGGATCGTCGACCAGGCCTTGACGTCTGTATCCAGTCCTATTTCACTACTTTGCGCATGCACGCTGATATCCATTCTATAGTATTGCAGGAAAGGGTATTTTCTCGCTGCATCCGTCTCTTGAAATACTGTATTATCGACTCCTGGGCGCCCATATTGGAAATGATGTGCAAATCGACAAAAATGCGAGACTTGGCGAATTTGACTTGTTGACACTTCACGACGGGTGTCTAATCGATAGTGCCGTCATCCGCGGGTTCTGCGTAGAAAGAGATGGGTTTTTTCGGCTCGGGACCATCACAATTGGCGAGCGTAGCGTCATCAACACCTTTACAACGGTTTCACCCGGAGCAGTGGTTGAAGGTGCAACTGTGTATGGACCACATGCATCTACCCACGATCCTCCATCTCCTCCACACTACGCGGCTTACAACAGGACGCTACTTGACAATCCTCACTGGCCATTACAGCTATTCGTTGCATGGCCAATCATCTTGATTGTGCATTTCATATCTTGTATGTTCAACATCACACACCTCAAAGATTTGATTGACGTAAAAATGTCCAAAACAGATCTACCATGGTTTATATCAATCTGGTTCATGCTTGATCGGACGATTATCGACAAGAACGATTTGAATGCTTTGGAAGGCGTAATTTATTGGTTTGCTTCGCCCCATCGAATCATCTTTCACTTTATAGCGCGCATCGCAAGGACGGTACTCACTCCGTTAATTCGGCTAGTCCTCGGAGTTGCTGTGAAAAGAGCTTTTGGGCTTAATACGCCATGCCCAGGGACTGGCCAAACGCAACTGTCAATGTTGCGCCGATATATAAATTCTTCTCTCCTCTCTCAACGAAACTTGAAACGTGCGTTCTCCATTTTAGGAACTCATTATGAAACAGTATCGGTACGTATACATTTACTAGACTTTTGCGATGTCCCCAATACTCAGCTGTCGACTCTTTGGTATATGTAGATGGTTTTTAGAGCAATGGGCGCAAAGATCGGAAAGCGGGTGTACTGGCCAGGCTCCGGAATCTATTGCTTAGACCCAGAATTACTGGAAGTCGGAGATGATGTGGTCTTTGGCTCCCGGTCGCAGTTGTTGACCACGGATTCCCTGGGATCAGAGAAAATTGTTATTGGCACCGGAGGTAAGACTTTTTTGATTCTGAGCGTGCGCTCTATGATTCAACTCCTTTGTTCGTCAGCTATGATTGCCGATCGTGTCGTTATCTTACCTGGAGCTCGCATAGGAAATCGTACCGTAATGGGCACGGGAGCTCTTGGAAAACGAAACGAGACATACGAAGATGGATCCACGTGGATAGGAAACGGTATGTCTTCTGACCTGTACACAACACTCGGTTGATTATGTCGACATCCAGAACATGGAAAGGCTATTTGTCTGTCGAACGCTTCCAAATCGACAGGTGCTGCTGATACTATCACGCCATTCGGCAAGGCGTTCTACCTGAGACAAGCGAACTTCTTCGTCTACCCATATCTCCTCATCGTCGCAATCAACATCTTCATTGCATGTTTTTCTGCTATATATTGGTCGGCAGCCGCTATCACTGCAGCACAGGTTCTGAAGCTCGCACATATACAACTTCGGCACCTTCGACTCTTCAAACCATCCTGGTTCCGATTCACGATTCTCTACGGCCTAAACGCTATTTCTTTCGTGTCTGTGCTTACTTTGCAAGCTGTGCTGGGTATGCTTTGGGTCATCTCCACTAAATGGCTTGTTATTGGGCGGCGGCAACAAGGAAACTTCGACTGGGACAAGAGCAGCTATTGTCAGCGATGGCAACTGCATCTTTCACTGTCCCAGCTTCTCTATCGAGGTTACGGGGCGCGTGGTGTGTTAGGAACCATCACAGGCTCTGTCTATATAGTCTGGTTCCTGCGCGCTCTGGGGGCGAAGATAGGAAAGGGTTGTGCCATATATGCTGGAGGTAAACCGGGTCTAATGACCGAACCCGATCTCGTTGAGGTATGTGGCGACACTTGTGCAAGTCATACGGCACATAGGCTGACGTACGATGTCCGACCAGCTCGGTGATAATGTCAGTCTTGATGATTGCTCTGTCGTCGCACACATCAATTCCCGGGGTCGATTTTCTCTAAATCAACTCAAAATCGGTGATGGGTGAGCATATCCTGCATACAGTTTTCTGCCATATTTGATTGCTCACTCATCTTTAGTTGTGCCATGCGTTCCGGATCAAGGCTATTGTCAGGAGCATGGATGGAGGATGGCAGCATGCTCTGTGAACATACTCTACTTACTTCTGGTGAAGTGGCAGAAGCTGGTGGTGTTTACACTGGCTGGCCAGGAAAGCTCGTCCATTAATGCAGGGAAATGAACTCTCCCAACATTGGAATGAGGATGAAATCATATATCTCTGATACGCTGTGCCATACTTTTAAATATATAATTGGTAGTAACATGTCTTGTTTGAATATTGTATCTACGTAGTACTTACTCATTATTTCACTTGTCCGTTGGATCATGGCTAAAGCCCGGCATGAACGAGACTGGACATAGCTTATTTTTTGCCTCATTACTTGCTCACCAGTAAATTGTCGTTGAATCGTCTCTGAATCGCCGTGTTACTCTGACCGTCAACATTTTTTTTACAGCAATTCAACTGTCGATCCATTTGGCTGATCCTGCGAAGCCAGCCAAATGTAATATGTAATTTGATATGGAACTACACATATTTACTATGGAGCACATCAGGTGGATCTGTGAGAAAGTGAATCCGACCGAAGAGGGACTGCTATACATACCAAAACCAGACAGTTTCGAGACTAGGCTTGCCTCAGATGATCGTTCACCATCTCCTTGACATGATTTGCTACTGCAGTGAGTCTCTGAACTCCATCATCTGACATCAGTTCTGTATCCCATAGAGTCGGACGTATGTTGTTTCGTCCTTCGAGTAAGCATAGAATGAGAGATGCGGGCCCAACGCACTGATTCCATAGAGGGTTGGGATGGCGAGATCGTCAATGAGCTCGTCAGATCTGTTCCGCGTCTGATCATCCCCAGCGGCTCGAGCAGAACGGTTGAAGAAGGAACTCGCCGGCTTCACTTCTAAGAAAAAGACAGGATGTATCATCATGTTGTGCGTTTTGAACGACAAAGACTGTAGTGAAGTCGATGGAGAAGCCTTCGGGAGGTTTCTTCCACTGTGGTGAGATGATATAGAGATCGGTTGGAGGGAATAGGTGGACGGAGCATGTTGATTGGGCCGTACAGCCTCACTGCTCCATCTGTGGCACCAGCCAACCCACCCGCCGGAATGGACTCAAACATAGTGACAATGTGTGCGGGCCAAGGCATACTAAGAACGATATATATTAGAAACATGAACGGGTACAGTGGAACCAGGAACATACATGACGTTGCGAATAGAGTTGACCCGGTGGTCACATACTCTATGTGTGTACACTGTACACACCATTATTGCCGTTTTCACATTACTTGGCGCGGCTACTAATACTTATACGCAAATTATTGCTCAAGTTACATTGAAAGGGCGGATCGTTCAAGTTATATCTCGACAAATACTGCACGTAGACCCATTATTGTATAGTGAAAAATGCTTGTATGAACCTGCTGCAGCACGCCCCAGGGTTTTTGTAATAATCTGATAGCTTTTGCATAATCCCCGGAATTCTCACCTCAAGACTTGTCAGCTGCTTCTAGGTTCAAATAACAATAACCGTCGTCTAGTACTACTAGTCTGACTCGGACGAGTTAGTAACCAGAACACGTCAGCGCGGTCCAATCGGGCATTAGTATCTCAATATCAACTTAGGAGCTAGGCTAACCCTATCCGTGCGATGCTATTTCTTCGCGATCATGTCTACTCTTGATATATGCCTCCTTCGAGTTACGTGACCCTATTTTGGCCGTCCACTCAGCATATAACGGCACCCTCGATCTTCTAAGCGCGCAACCAGAGTGCTAAAGGTGCAGTCACGCAGCAATTCTAGCCTGAGACCTGTTCAACATGTCTTTCCAGAGTGTCACTGTGGCTTCAACAGCCGACCTATGTCACTGGCAGGCTGTTGTTCGTTTGGCAACAATGGCCAATTGTCACAGTCAGACAGTGTGCACGACTCAGAGGGGTCCCGTTCTCTCTCCAACTCTTTCGCCGATACAACAGCTGCCCTGTAGGCCCTTCTCCAGTCACCACTGAGGATGATCACAGCTTGCTGCAGTCATTGGTGTCGGTTATGCTGGGTTACACCTCTTCGCTGGCTATCAAAACATTACGATGCGATTGCTTTTGAGTCTGACACATCCCAAAAGAGGCCAAGTCGGTATAGCTACAAAGCGAACTTCCTGTCAAACTCCCGTTTGCCGCACCTCAGATCCGTTTCGCCTCGGTTCCGCTACTTGGCTGCTCGTCTCGGTCATACTCTCCTTACTATTTCTTGAACCTCGGTGGTCGATGCATCCTATCTTAAATCGGCTATCGACACAATCAATGCTCATGTTCGCGTTGGCCCTCGAGAGCCCTGTTGCTGCGGGCATAACTTGGAGTCTTTTGACGGATATAGCTTCGAGTTATTATCTCAAAGTTGGCATGATTCCAGGTAAGATTGCTACGTTTGCTTGTATGTGAAGTATAACTTACTTAACCTCTTCAGCGCGTTGACTTCGGCGGTCGGAACATTCCATCTTTCAAGTCCGTGCCAAAAATTGTTTCTGGCATTGATGACATCGACCCTGGCTCTCTGGGATCCATCCAAAAGCTCTGTAATATTTTCCACACACTAGTCCCTTTTTCGTCTCCAGAGGTCGCTGAAATGACAAATCTACAAAAATTGCCAACGCATGTTCCGCGTAGCCTACGCGAACAAGATTTTGACGCCTACCGGGCACTTCCCACGCTTATGCCACCTGCGCCAACAGATGGTGAATACGGCATGTATCTGAACGGCGTAATGAGCTCCAACTCTGCGCCCTGGGATGGCAATCACATCGAAAAACAGGAAGCCTCCTGGCTTCCACTCATCCGAATTCCCCCCAGCTTGATCTCCATTGGGACCCCGATCACGTAAACAGCCAACTCCAGGATATGCTACAATCTACATATACAAATCCCAATTCCTCTCCCCCCATTCAACAGAATGACCATGACACAGTTCACTTCAGTCATGATTACCATGATCCTCACAACTCTCCCCAACCATCTTTCCCCCAATCATCTCCTCCTCCCCAACCATCATCCCCCCTTTCATCTCCTCCTCTGTCTCAACAGGATAACCATTACTCTGATGACTCTAGCGATGATGACAGTGATCCTCAAGACATCATTATAAGTGATTTGCCTTGCCACTCAAGAAAATCCTCCCCCCTCTCACCACCCCCCATCGGCAATCTTGACTCTCCATCTCCACCTCCTCCATCTGACATTAGCTATCACGACTCTCCACGCCAGGCTCTGTTGGAAGACCAACCAGATCAACTTCATGATCCACGGCCATTAAACCTTTCTGCAATCAGTTAGCTCTCCTTTTCGTTCCTGGTCATGGGCCTTTCAGGAGTTACCCACTCTCAAACATAAGGTCTGGGTTGATGGCATGCTGATGGACTGCTGGCTCCTCAACTTGTGGATTAAAAAAGGTCGCCCTGACATACGATACATTCCAACCTCATATCTTCTCCCGAACACCCCCCAGAAGATGACCACAGCATTGTAATATTCAGAGATCGCTTCAATCTTCCCCTTGATCACTCTTGTGACCATCAATGGGCCTTGGGTTTCACAAACGTTGGTGGCAATGAACAAAAGGGTGGTAATCACTACTGTCTCATGCAATTTATGCCTGCTGAGAATGAGATTCACATCTTGGGACACCATTACTCTCAGGCTTCACAAATAAGACAGCCATTAGACTGGGTCTCTGGGGCAGTTCAAATATATGGAGAAAGGTGGCTATTCTACATGGGTGGGAACCTGATCAATCCATGGGCATATACAAACTCAACTGGATTCAAAATGGGTATGATTGTGGCCCCACAGTCTGTCAAATCACAGACATAATATGGACCCAGAATTTCAGCCAGAGACATGGAGGCTTCTGGCGAAAACCACCTCTTCCTTGCTGCCATGATATTTGTAAACGAATTGCCACTGATATCCATGAAATCGTTCTAACCAACATAGAACATTTCCAATTACTTGTTGCATCTCATCCCCCTGATGTTTTTGATGACATCTTTGCCACTGGTCTTGAAGAAAGCATTGAAGCTGTCACTGACATCCAACATCAGTTACAACCCAATCCAGGAGTAGTGCTTCAGCAGGTTTTGGATGCTCTTAATCACAACATGCGTACTTGCCACTCCTGCAAGCACAGTCCCACCACTGTTCCCAGCAGCAACAAACCACTGCCAG
>QOVE01014674.1:8025-22249 GCA_003521275.1 Tricholoma sp. MG99 | reverse complement strand
CAGCACTCCATAACCATGCTCCACTTGTCAACAGCGTCGTCCATTTGGGGAGGGGGCTGAGTTATTTGGACGGGGTTAAGGCAGCCCTTCCTGTGTGGACCAAGTGTGCGCTGTCAACAGCATCGTCCATTTTGGAAGGGCTGGTATAACCCTGAATATCCCATTAAAATAGCGCTGGGGGTACTTGGCTTGGCAGAGCGTCATTGGCGTCATTTGGCGTCATTGGCGTCATGGGCTTACGGTGGCCCTTCTCATTTGGACCAAGTGTGCGCTGTCAACAGTGTCGTCCATTTTGGAAGGGCTGGTATAACCCTGGATATTGAAAGATGTCCCATTGAAATAGCGCTGGGGGTACTTGGCTTGGAAGAGTGTCATTTGGCGTCATTTAGCGTCATTTAGCATGGAAAGGCCATCTGAGGATAAGGGAGGCGCAGTGTCATCTGAAAATGAATTCCATTGCTGTTGACTTGCATGGGTGCATCTCCTCGCAGGTCGAGTACCTTCGACTCGCGCATGTGCATCTGCTCGTAGGTCAAATACCTTCGAGCAGTGCGTGCATCAAAACCCCGAGTCATATCACCATAACTCGCGGATTGCTTTGCTATGAAGAGTCACTCCGCGACTCCGGGGTGACTCGTCATAGCAATGACTAGTGGATAAATTCACTTCGACGAATCAATCCACGGGTCATCTTAGCGTGACTCGCGGATTGCTTTACTGTGACCACGATGTGTCAACCCGCAAGTCATGCAACTTGATTCGTGGGTTGCGTTACTGTTGCGCGTCAACACGCTAGTCATATCAATGTGACTCGCGGGTTGGTTTACTGTTGGGCATCAACACGCGAGACATATCACAGAGACTGGCTGTCTGGTTTACTGTGACGCATCGCGTTGCGCGTAATATTAACGTGGCGAACAGGAATCGGGGGGACTGGTTGGGATAGTGAAATCAGGTCGACACTTACTGTGGAACCACTATAGCACCATCTCGCGCTGGTAAATCAGCACAGACACCGTCTATGATGGTGATAGTATCGATAAGCTGATTATGCGAACGTGTAGCTAGACGGATGTAGCCCAAATACTATTGTGAAAATCAGCGAAAAACTTGATTAATGTCGTCGTAGCGAGAGAGTTGTTAGACACCTACGGGTGTGGCTTAACATAGCAGACGTTAGTGCGTGATGCTTGTGAACAAACAAACGACAAGGCGAGATTAGCTCGATCCATTAGGCATTTATGTATGGTAAGCTTTGGGTAAGCTTGTTAATATCCGATATAGTGGTCACTAATAGAAACTAGGCATTCTTCAAGATGACAATCGACGTCGACACGCTGGATCATGGAGAAGCCAGACACTTCAGCGTTTCATCGCGTACGGCGCCAGTAATCAAAGTGGCGACGGACGCAATGCGCATCGTACGGCCAGCCATCAAAGTAGCGACTGAAGCAATGTGCATCTTAACGTTTAAAGGTGCTAGTAGAGTAGATGATAGAAGAACGTTCAGGCTTGTGAAGACTGTACGCTTAACAGATGATGCTGCAGTGTTGTAAAGATGTTGGGGGTTTAGGATTGCGGTCCTGAGACGCCGGTTATGATGCAACGTGATACCAGCATTGAACCCCTTACGATCAGCCCCTCGTGCTATACTGAGACGAGGGCTAAGGTGAGATGTGTTTCAGCTAATTTGTTTGTCTGATCATAACGTCAGCTTCTCCTGAGGCGCAGTGGTCCGTTGTGTTGTGTGACTTCAACATGTAAATGCTTTCCGGTCCGCGCCTCATACTGTCCTGACACGCGGGTTGAGCTGCTACGTTAGCAGTAGTCGTGATGTCCCAGCGATGTAACGCCTGCTAGTTTTATTTCCTTGAAATGATGTATATGCTTTTATTATTAACTGAGCGATGGACTACTGTAGGTCATAATATTATATTATACTCTACCGCTGATGATAAATTTAGGGCGGCAATCGTCCTTTCCCTGGTGCATACCATTGGTTGGGCCATTCGAGAGCTCCGCGTGCTGGCCTACGGTTCTCTGTGTTGCTCCTCGTATTGTTACTGTTTGATGGCCCAGGGTTAGAAGGACCTGCCATCGCTGATGTTCGATTCCGTATATCGCCGCGGTTGACCAACATTGTTGCCATCCGCGTTCCAAACAGTTCCTCCACAGCAAAGAACTCCCCGTATGGTTCCCTAGTGAGGTATTTCATCACTTTTTTATACCTAGGTTTTAACATAGGCAATGGAAACATTTCCCAGTTCTTGGAGTACCTCGGGGTACTGAGAACTCCCCTCGTCATTGCCTTTGCCAACCCCATCCTAATTAAGTTCACAGCGTTAATTTGCTTCATCCCTGGTTATTGATAGATCGTTATTAATATGACGCTCAGGAATGTCACTGCAATCCATACCATGTTTATCTGACCATGGAGTTCCAAACCCGGAGTTCTTGTACTCGCCCCATAGAGGTGATGATGTGTCAAGCAGTGCAATGATCGTTGTGCTGAGCATCGTTATATATGGGAGTGGCATTGTGCATCCTTTGTGCTTCTCGGATAATGCTTCTGTCCATTCCAAATCCCGGATTTGTTTGGTGAGCTCCATCTCACTCTCTCCGTCTACGGTCGCTGTCCGGTCGCGGAACAGATACGGCGTAATTCGTGAGAACAGGATTGCCCAGACCATCGCCATGTGGTGCCACCAGATGTCTCCGGAGTAGATCCTATCCACGTAACGGTACGTCTCCAGGACATACCCATCATGGGTGGGTAGACTGGCATAACTTAATGACCACTGTCGTGGCCGCACCTGTTTCTGCCATAGCGTACCCATCTGATGTAACTCAGTTGGAAGGTCCCACGGAGCGAACTTATCTCCCAACGCGGTCGCATCAGCAATCGCCACGCAGAGCTGTTCTCTCGTCCGGTGACTGTCTCGGGCATCATCGCCATCCTCTGGTTTGCGTTTAATCGTAATCCACCACTGATAATCGATTGCCCGCGCTCGTGTTGTCCCACCTTCGTTTTCCTTGTGCCATGGCACGAATTGAATACGCATTTTTTGCATCATGTATCCCATGGAGAGCGCAATGTAATCCTCGATGAGACGCTTCTCCACGATCTCATCTTTGAGCAGGCGTGTGATCAACAACACCGCTAGTTTCATTGCGGGGAGAAAACCTCCTTTCCCACTGACTGGGGCCGCTACTGCTGCTGGGAGTTCCTCCCTTGACATCCTCACCATTCGTCTTGCCAGCTCGGTATATCCTATTTTTTCGCTCGCATGTTTGATGTTGATGGGTGCCTCGGGATCGTCGGAAAGGATGTTGACTAGCAGGGCGTACGTCTGCGTGGCATGGCTGGCGACTGTGCCCCAGGCCAATGGTTCTGGAGTCGCTTTCCAGCTAGCCAAATCTTGCTTTCTTGACTCGCCCATTCGACGTATGGCTCTATCTGTGTCCCCCAACTGCCTTTTGATTGACGTCTGTACATGATTCGCCACGAAGACTCTGCAGTCCTCAATGAACATGCTCAATGCACAATATATGATGGCGTGCGCTCGCGTTCGGACTAAATTTGGATGTTGAGCAATTTGAGGCGCCGGTCTATCGTTGGCAAGTGCCATTGACAGCCATGCGTAATATCCCTGTTGAAATAACTTCGTGAGTATAACTTCTGGTGATTTATGACCAGCAGCGAGACCGCCCCTCATTTCGACCTGAGGTGCGGCCCATGCAATGAAAGTGAAGACATGGCATCATAAGAACCGCCTGTCACGACGGCTGCGGTAGCGGGCTTCTGTGCACGGCAGAACTCCCTGAGGCATTGACTTGTGGGTTTCTGAGAACCTCAGAACACATGTCGCATGATTCAATCAGTCCGCGCCTCAGGATGATGTGAGACGCGGATCAGGATTGGTGAGAAATATATATATATATATATTGAAGTCTCACCTTGGCAACGGTGTCATTGTAAACATACAACTGACTTGTACGAGCACTGCTCCTGGGTTGATGTGTAATAGGATCGCATGGCCACAGATTCTTGTTGACTCTGAGTGTGCCAGAGATGTCAACTGTCACCATTTGAGGGTTGTAGCATGGTAGCCCATCATGAATAATCGCTTGGCCGATCCAGAGAGGGTTCATGATGGTAGTGGAGATGACAGCCACATTCCCGGTGTGCATATAATTGAGAGCCCTCTCTGCCACTGCACACATCTCGACATGCAAGGGATCTGGCTTCCTTTTCTGCTCCATTGTCTGCCGGCAATGTTTCCAGGTCGATTCAATCACACATGTTAATGGGTATGTCGTCCATGAATACAGTGCTGGGTATGCCTAGGACCCAAGACATTACGATGTAAGAGCCATTAGCTTGAGTCGTGTCTAGTCTGATATATTCGGTACTCACCTCTGCGGTGAATAACACCACGTTCTCCTTGAGCTGGTCTATGACAGTGGAATGACCCCAGGTGTACGCAAGTGGTACAATGATTTTCTTGTATATATATCTGTCAATAGTACGTGTGGGTGTTAGTTACGTCGACAGAATTCAGGTAGATAGGAGATACTGACTCTCCGTTCCTCCCACTTGGTGGTAATGCCAGGACGTCGATGGTGTAAACATTTTCAAGACGTAAATCCCGGTCGATATCGTCGTTTGCAATCTTGCGATCAAAGGTATCGTGCGGAAGTTGATAGGTACATTGGTCCTTGAGGCGCCGTGCGATTGTTGCCATAGATCCATCCTCAGCCCATGCACCTGACAGCGCTCCTGTCACGTAACCTTTCTGTGCGTCGTGGTGTTGTAGTCCAAGGCCTCGTGTGCAGTGCATTACCGTGTTATACCCCTGACATCCGCAGCCCCTGATGGCCACCCCTTGACTCACATCTATGTCCTCGGTATCTTCTGCATCGAGCTCTTGACGTATCCGGCGATTTAAGATATCAACCCTCTTTGAAAGTTGCTCATCAACCCATCTGCCTGGAAGTGTCCGGTTGCGACCAGTCCGGCCTGTGGATATACATGATACTTCACTGTTCGGAGCTCCATGCCCTCATACAGATCATCTAAGTTGTCCTCGATCCCAACGTCATCAAAAAGGGTGTTCAGATGCCGAAGATTCATCAGCACTCCATGAGGTTTGGCATCATCACTATATGCAGCGAGACGACGCTCGATCTGGTATCCGCTTTTCGAATACAGAGGTATCTCACAACCCTCGTCATCCACAAGTGGCATGTCCGCTAGCTCTTGAGGCTGAATCCTTTGTCGGGTCTGGTCGGCTGTGGTGTACATGTCATCTCCGTTTTCATCGATAATCTCATCGACTTCACGCGTAATCCACTCCTCGACCTGTTTAACTCTGCCAGGAAGTCAATATAAATCCATTCGCTCATCGACAAGATTATGTCCACTCAACTGGAGGTGGCTTGCCACCGCAAATGTGAAATACCGGATGTTGGCTATATCTCGCTCTCTCTTCCAGTTGTCAACCTCCTCGGCTTCATGTTCCTCATCATCCAATTCCAATTCAACGTTTTGACCATATCGGGATGTGATGCAGATTGGCTGCCTCTGTGTGAAAAAACCATCGGCCTTATATGATGCAGGGGATCCATCAATCCAGCTTTGGTATTTTTGCTGCATCTGATTATCGAGTTTACGTAGAGTTCTGAGGTTGAAGTTAAGTTTGAGGCCCCTAGCAATGAGCGTTGTTAGTTCACTGATTATAGACAATGTTTTAAGCCCGCCGCTCAGGTCAGTATAAGGCGCGGTTCAAGGCGAAAGGTGTATTCTTCACCGCGTGTCATGACAACATGACTCGCTGTTGATTCTAAGGTGCAGCTTTCGTCTCCGGACGAATGAATTCACCCAACTCGCATCTCAGGACGACATGTCCAGCGGGGCTTTATTGCCAAGTAGAGCAGCACCGCCTCTCAGGTTATCCTGACACGCGGGTAAATCATAAGATGGTAGACCAATCTACTCACCAAACATTGGTGGCGCGCTTGAACGCCGTATCATCCGAGACATCGGGGTACTCTTCGTCTATGAATGCGTCGCGATATCGGATCCCAGCTATGCAGTGGGCGAGGAACATCATAGCCTGGCGGTGGTGTACTTGTGACATTGTAGTAACCCCGGAGCACATGCCGGCTGGGACGTCCCCCTCCAAACCCTCGACCGCATTGTTGGGTGCCCACGCAAGCCATACGTCCTCTGAGTTTGGTGAGCGACCAATCCAAACCATGCACTCTACAGGATCAAACCCTAATTTGGCGAACTTGGTTTTAAACTGGCAGTCAGGTCGCCCCAGATTCATTTCGAATTCATAGGTGTGAAGGCTATATTGATTTGGCATCATGCCACCTAGCCCTAACCCTTTGCCGACAAAAATCTTGAGGTCAATAAAATGTCGATTAATGGCCCAAGATAGATTTTCGGAGCCGGGATTGACGTTGAAGGTAGAGGAGGACGTTGTGTTGAGTCGGTTCCGTTTGAACAATGTCCGGATGGCGGTATTGCTGAGCTTCTCCTCGTACAGCTTCTTGTAGTATGTTAATGATCTTGTGTGGTGTGGTTCGGTCGCAAACCTTTCACCCAGTTGATCTCCCTCGCCGATGTCAGATCTGAGGGCAGCGAGCAAAGCCAACTGCTGGGTGGGCGCATCAGCGACAAGGAGCGGTTCTGGGGCAGTGTCCACGGAAAATGGAGCGGTGAATGTCTCAGTCATCTTGGAGTTGGGTTAGCGGGAGGGAATGCAGGCGAGGGGGTGTCTAGATATGACGGGGCGGTTTGGGGAAGAGAACATTGAAAGCAGTCTTTTATATGAGCGCAAGTGATCAATGTGATGTGCAACGTTGCACAGGAACAATGTCCTACACTAGTGTATATCACAATCTTGTATGTAAAATTTTACTCCTGACTATTTTGATAAATAATTAAGCGACACAGTGCTATCATGGTTATTTGCCGAATACCAATGTGAAGTAGGATGTTCACGCTAAATGGCCCACCTATCAGCCTATCACATATGTCCTTTACGTACTTGTGCCACCAAATACGTATATCTGCTGATATCAATGTGATTCCAACGCAGGATCACATATGTCCTTTACGTACTTGTGCCACCAAATACGTATTTCTGCTGATATCAATGTGATTCCAACGCAGGATCACATATGTCCTTTACGTACTTGTGCCACCAAATACGTATTTCTGCTGATATCAATGTGATTCCAACGCAGGGTCTTTCTCCATGCTCTAAAACACGTGTTTCCGGCGATCCAGATGCCAACGATGTGCGTGAGATACACTTCTGCAAGATTATATATTGATTTATGAAGCTCTATGAAGGGAGTCATATTTGTGTTCCCTAAAAGAAGCTCGTCCAACCTGGCTATAGATACCTGTGAGCGTTCATGTATTATATAATCTGTGTATTAAATAATTACCCTCAAGCATCTCTTGGGGAGTTGGAGGGCTTAAATGTGTCTTTTCTGTTGATTCCATCCCTTTTTCTTCTGTAGGTGGAAATGGGAATATGGTCAATAAAACACATTCTGTTATAAATTTTGACTTCGGATACATGGGAGGGATAAATCACCGACACGAACCTTTGTCAAAACTGTAGATATGACCATAGAAGTAGGACATTGTGTTATTAATAGACTTTGGAGGGTTTTGTGATGGAAATATCAAATTTATGCTTTTATATTTATACTACTTCAGTTTAAACTCATCCGAAGATAGAAGCGATATCAGTGAGACAGCGAACATGGTTAGTATTATGAATGTTCGCAAATGTTCGTAAATGTTCGTAAATGTTCATAAATGTTCGTAAATGTTCGTAAATGTTCATAAATGTTCGTAAATGTTCGTAAATGTTCTTTTTCCCACAGTGAAGACTTGTAAACTGGTTACCTACTTATAATATATTTACAGACAGGTTGGTAAATACAACATCGAAATGTACCAACTACCTACTACAATTTCAATGAAAAGGACTGGGTTTCTCCTAATAATACTCTGATGATCGGAAATCACTGGGAAGGAAGGGTGGTTAACCTAGAGTGAATAGATAAATAAAAATAAATAATTTATAAAACACTAAACTTCTGGAAACGATGGCAGGATGAGCCACTAACTTAACTATGCAATAGATATCATGCAACCCTCTCTGACGACGAAGATCATGGTGAGGGTGAGGACTAGTAATGTCGCTAAGCACTTAATCTACCACGCAACCCATGGCTTAGACATTTAGTGAGCACTGTACGTGTACGTTGTCAAAGATGTTTGGACTCCCGGATAAAATTACTCACACGTACATGTCATCTTAGACCTTTAGAATCACAAATAAAATTTTGTAGTGAGTACCCGACACATTCTGACTCACAAATAAAATTCTACAGTCAGTACTCTGCATACCTTGATGAATTCTGTTGAGGAGTAGTCCCCAATACGAACTTGTCCATGTTTCTGCATGGAAGTGAACTATTAACCAAATCTGAAGTCTGTTCGTCTTGGACAAACAGCGCATAGCTCTCTATCTTTTTTTGATTTCTCTCATCTGTTGTCCTACAGATATATCCTGCACGGAAGTAGCTCTGTGCAGGCGCCATGACGATTTCTGTTTAGGAGTAGTCCCCAATATGAACGCGTTCTTATTCCTGGTTAAGATTCTCTGGTCCTCCGATTCTTTTTCTTCAAGTCCCCACATTGTACAGACCTTGCTTGTATATCGGTAAGTCATGACTTAAACCGGTTCCTTCTCTCATTCCCTCCTTAGTCTGACACCACCACATGGCGCCCCTCAAACCCTACAAACCCATGTGGAAACACGATCGTCTTTTCAAGGTATGTTCCGTCCCTCCTCTCATTCGTCGGTTCGACAACGCGCACGCGCCCGCACAGCGCCGCCATAGGGTTGAGATTGGCGACACCTGGGTGAAAGCCACCTCTAAAAGATACGACTATAAGTGGCTCACGAACGGCAAGCGGGGGGAAAAAGAAGTCCTCTCTTATGCTGTCATACCCTACTGATGTTTAGTAGAAGCGTCAAAAATGTATCGGCGGACTGGTCCGGCGTGACTCGGACGGCGCCCTCATAGTCTACAGCCTCGGCCAAATTCGTCGTCTCTTTGGTAGGTAGGTATCTTCTTTTTATCTGATACTTCTTTCACTAACGGCTATCCTACAGATAGAAAATTGTATTGTATTATTGGACTTTTCTTACAATGTATTACACGGCGTTTATATTGACCTGAGTTGTAGTCGTGCGGGCGAATCGTTTAACCAGTCTTCCATGACTCTTGTCAGAGCGCGCGAATGCTGCTGACATGATTCATGGAAAACTCCCCTTGAATGATTTGCCTGCATGAACACGACTTAGATCAATGAGGCGCGGCCTAATACATTGTAATATAAGTGTGATAATATAATACATTTTTCTATCTGTAGGATAGCTGTTAGTAAAATGAATATCACAAAAATTAAGATACATGCCTACCACAGAAGAACCACAACCGCGAACAAGCGACAAGGAGCGGGATGGTCAGGATATGCGCAATGAGGGGCACGGAAAAATCGGCATCGCAAAGCGTGGTAACACGGGGTGAATTCGTCGTTGTACTCAGCGATTTTAGTAACCCTGGCTGAGCGTCGTAGACGGTCCATTTTGAAGTTGATTAAACGGTGCCACGTGTGTTACGGTTGAAATTTCAGGATTTGAAACCCAGACTCAGATGTATTTCGCATTTCATTTACCATATAATAGATGTGTACCCATATAATAGACGTGTACCCGTATAATAGACGTGTAATGTTTCAAGTGGACATGCATGACCCACCCTAAATCGTCGACAGCAACAATCAGTAGCCGCGTCTGGACAATCAGAAAAACTTTTCCCGCACTGTGCTTTTTTCTTCGATACATCGTACCCACGTTTAGTGAGTATCTGGGCCATGCCTTTGAAGAGACCAGCCATTGGGTGACCATCAGGATGGTAGAATTCTTGCTCTGTGCCATCTCTGAACCGCCCCATATACCCCCAGGCGTGACAATTTTCTACACGCGACGCGCCCCATATTACATTCTCGGGGTTGCTGAACATTACTCAAAATGGCAGAATCTGATCGAAATCCTATTACTCTAGCTACAGGGCCAAATTTTATGATCGGTAACCGAGACCCTATTCATAAAAGGATTTCAGGGGGGGGGTTGGGAAGTGATTTTGTCTCAAAGTGGTATTTGAAGCTTGAATTAGAAAAATAGTGGACTGTCACGAAATGTCACTCTTTGGTCATGTGATGTAGTCGAGAGTGAATGAGCCCTATCTTATTGATCTACTGATATCTACTGATCTAACACCTATAGTACAATGTCTACCTCTGGTTTTTTTAAGAAGTGCCCCCACACCTTCACCCACAAGGCTACCAATCGGGAAACTTTCCGTTATGTTTTCTTCAATGTCGGCAGCTCGTTTCAGGCCCACATGAGATCAAAAGGGCATCCGAACTGCACACCATCATGCCAGGGAAATCCAGGGAACCCTAGCCATGTAGGGTTTATTACTCCCACCAGAGACGATATGGTGGTGTTGGAGACGGCACTAAGGAGGAGGTACGCGGGCAATGGCATGGGGCTGGCGGCATTGGACAGGGTTGTGGCTGAGGCTGAGGATGAGGATGAGGATGAGGATGAGGATGAGGAGGACGAAGACGAGGATGAGGGGGGGTAGGAGGAAGACTACGGTGTTGCCCCAGATTTGCAATCTGTCGAGGAGGAGGATGAGGAGGAGGAGGAAGACCATGGCATTGCCCCAAATTTCCGATCCATCCCCATCCGTCGTCAACTTGTTGAGCGGGGCGTATCGGCGAGATCTTCTACCTCAATCTCCTTTATTAGCAGGCCCCCTCCTACTACTGAAAGCAAGACGGTATTCTCTACGCCCTGGGTTGGAGAGAAACACTTCGAGGAGACAAATTACTACAGTGATCATTTACAGGTCGTTTTCGTCGAGCTCCCCTGAAAATACACTGACAAGGACGCTGCTTTCCAAGTCGATTCCTGGATGTGTACAAATTTAAACCTAGACAAGCGGTGGGTTAACCTTATGGAGAAGAAGTTTCCAAAATTGGTATATAGTAAGGGGAAAAATTGGGCAATTTGGGAGTGGGTGAGTTATGATTCATTGATTCCCCTAAATCTAGCCTAACAAATCCTACTTAGTTTAGGCTTTACCACGCCCTCGGCCTGTAACCTGAGTGCGATGTCACTCCACTTACTTGGGGAGAGTATAAGAGCACCATGTGAAGGGGAAGGGTAAGACCTGGGACCGGATGTTGAAAGCGGATTTGGTTTGGGGAGGGCTGGAATTTGACGCCGATTTCATGCAAGTATCGTAGGGTTATCATTACTGCTGAATTTACTTACCTCACCGATTTAGGAATCCTGATAGCCAGGGGCTTCCGATGACACCCGACCAAGTCTCGACTTAAATCAATAACTTACATACTCTGAAGGCAAACACGACGTTATACCCCGATCCCTTCCAGAGCATCTATCGTGGATCTAAGCTCACCACTCTCATGTCTCTGGCTGAAATTGCGAAGAACGTCACCCACACGTTCTACCCTAAAGTTCTCACCGTTGCCAACATCGAGAACGAAGATATTTTGAATAATACCAACTTGGTCTTCAAAAGGGGATACAGCGACGCGGGGGCTTTAGTGTTCACTGGAGGGACTAAGAGCTTAGAAGATGTAAAGCGACTGGTGGAAACACAAAAACGATACTACGGGCACCCCTCCCTCAGCGAAATTGGAGTCATACCAAGGTGGTTTGCCGTGCCATGGATCTACAATATATTGAACAAGGGAGAGATTAGATGCTATTTTATTGGAGGACTTCTACGGTACATAATAAAAACTTGTCCAAAAGATGTGGAGACCAAGGTGATGCGGGTGGTTGAAGTGCATGAGCTGACGCCACTTGCCAGTCTGATGTGAGTCACTCATCGTCTAATTATGGGATGACCTTTGATAGGAATTAACTGTTGCAGAAAAGAAGGCCAGCCGATGTCCTACAATTCCACTACGAATCTTAACGACTCTTTCCTGGGCTCCGACCTTCAGTGCCAGGGTACGAAAGATTTCGATAATTTCGTAAACAGATCTTTCTATGGATTAGTCCAGCAGGAAGAGAAGCTCTTTGGGGGCAAGCTCTCTGACCTGCGAGTTTTCTGCCCGCTGGACGTATCTGTTTTCCAGGATACCAAGGAAAAGTACCATTACTTCGTTAATGAAGTAGAGGCATCGCATGGGACAGCTTTGTTTCTTGATTATATCCACCAGAAGGCTCACTGCATCACGTCGGATTTGGCGATTTCAATGAGAGCCAAAGTCGCCCTTAGACGCGCACGAGATGCTGAGCTCGCGTAGTGGACTTTTTTTTTTGTTGTATATATAAAATATGGTCAGGGAAATAAATCCATGTTTCAATTGTACGGTCGAGCAGGTGAAAATTTTGGTAAAAATATAATGTTAAGCATACTAAAGCTAAGTCCCTATCTTACTTGCAAAATTTGGCCCATCGCCCATAGTCTGTGAGGGTGCCCCATCCTGCCGGTTGCTTTTTCAGTATGTCAAATCTTGTTTCAGGACAAGAGAAAACTGTTCATATGCGTCCTGGTGTGACATCATCACCTGTGTTGTTCGCGGTAAGGTTCTATTTTTCAACTTTGTGAAATATCTCTGCTGATCGAAAAAAACATGCGTGACCAGGAAGATAGCTGAGATATGTTAACCGGTGTTGTTGGATCCTCCTTTCAATTGAAAGCTTACCTGAATTTAGCATTTAATTGGGGAACCATCATCTCTCCACCTGCAAGATATGTTAAATTGAAGTCAAATAATGACGGCCGTGGTTTTTTAACTTTCTATGAGCAAGATATGTTAAATTGAAGTCAAATGATGCTAAATGACGCTAAACAACACTATATGATGAGTTTTTTTATTTCCAACTTTCCATATAATCTGTCTTCAGAATAAATGATAGTATAGGCTGTGTACATATCATTATTAACTATTTGAATTGAATATGAGTCTTTGTACGCTCACTGACTTCAATGCCACACTTGGTCACATTTCATCACCAGACAACAAATACACCATACATTGTGGCCTCCATTGCACCGTTTTTTCTCTTAGAAGATTTCCACAGTTAATCTATCATATAATACCTACATTTCGTCCTCCCGAAGTTTTCCTAAATTTATGTTTTTATCTATACAATAAGTCTTATAGACGCCCAGTATAACTGAGGGAAAGGCCATTGCATACCTTCCAGGTCAATTCTTACTAGCACTTCCCATTACGAATTCAAACAACCAGCTATATTTTACAGAGCCGCTGTAGAACGAGCCTCCTTTGTTTTGTTCACTACATCCGAACACAGGTGGTTGAAGCCATCTACCAATTGATGACCCGAACGGCATACCACCACCGGGTTTACCCTCACCTGAAACCTTTCAATTGGATTATTGAAGCTTGGGCTCAAGGGCTGCACCAGATTTGGATTACCGGCGTCTGTGGGATTCATAGAAGATGAGCCAGTCCTACAAAATGTGAAGCTGCAAAGATAGGGAACGTCTCTCAGGCGGATGTATAACTTAAGCCCCATAAACCAAAAACACAAAATATCACAGCCAATCATATCGACTGCGAGTCATGTTAACCTGGTCCGGCGTCTCTCCGATGGTGCTCTGGTGATCTGGGGATTGCCTCACTTACGTGCTATGTAGTAGGTGAGTTGTTTCAATTTCGTATTAATGATTTTGACTAATCACTATCTTACAGATAGAATGTACCTTTATAATCTGACTGTCATTTCGTTGTTGTTGTAATATTAATATAAATTTCTTATGCTTGTGTGCTATCAACGTTAGTAGAAGTCTGACATGCTACCCCCTGTGCGCCTTCTAACGTATATTTGATCTAGGTTACTTCATTAGTTGATATGAGTATATTCAACCCGCGATTCAAGTTGTCATGAGTCGCGGGTTGAAGCACAGGTTGAATATCATCACATTGACCCGCGATTCAAGTTGACATGAGTCGCGGGTTGAAGCACAGGTCAAATATCATCACATTGACCCGCGATTCAAGTTGACATGAGTCGCGGGTCGAAGCACAGGTCAAATATCATCACAT
>QOVE01014671.1:0-13673 GCA_003521275.1 Tricholoma sp. MG99 | reverse complement strand
TATTTATTCCATCCAGGTATTATATTCAATACATGTAGACACTAATAATGGTATGAATTTACATATATAAGAGGGGGGAATTGAGGTGTGAATTTCCGGTGTTGGGGGGTCCACAGTGTTGATTTTTTTTACACATGGAACGGCATACAGGCCTTCTGCTTCAGAAGTGCTGTCCGTTTTAGAGAATAGGGGAATTCAGAATTGACGCAACGATCGTTTTGATGATCGTTGCAAAATTCTCTGCAACGGTTCCCACGTTGCAGGAACCAGTCAAAGGACCGTTGCGAGACCAGCCGTTTCGTTTTGCCCGAGACATGGTTTAAAGCGGAGCTTGAATATCGCCATCGCCGCCGCTGCCTTCGTCGTCGGGATCGACTACTGGCTCACACTCTCATAATATACCAACTCTATACACTCTTTTCATATTTCCAGTTAATATACTACATGTCTACATCAGCTGCACTGGGGAATCCTCCTTCTCCAACCCAAGTTGTCGAGGCTCGGCTGATTGTTGCTCAGGCAAAGGCTGCAAAGAAAAACGCGAACAAGATGGCCAAAGCTAAGAAAAGGAACAGTAAAAATATCACGGAATCACCTGGAGATGGCTCAGATAAGGAAAACGAGGGAAAATCTGGTCAGGACACTGAGAAGAAGGATGTTATATGGTATGTGGTTGATTACAACACTGTGATGATTTGGATGATAAAAGCATCAAGAAGTGCGTCAGTCATTTGTTGGCAGTCAGTCTGGCGTGGCATGGTGGAAAAGGGAAGGATACAAGTAGATTCATCATTAGTAACTTCAGATATTATATGCTACACACGCATTGCCCGTAGTAGTACTACTGATTTTCTTGCCTGCGTTACAAGCTCGGAAGTTTTCAAACTCCGCTGGGTGCCATTGCCGTTAACAGTTTAGATGAGGTAAGGACTCATATCGATCAGAATTGAATCGGTGCAGCAGGCACTTTTTGATGTCGAAACGGGTCATTAAAACGGCCATCAAAACGGCCGTTGCGTCAATTCTGAATTCCCCTAATGGCCGATGATTTTGCTGTTTTCGATATACTTGTAGCATATACGCTAGAGATATATTCTGATCATTGTGAGAATCACATTCGACCATGATTATCGCACGATATTTCTCGGTACATAGTCACTAATTCAAGCTAACAAATGGATTTTATTCGTTGAAAGCGTAGATGTTATCTATTTTCCTTCACCGCGTTCAAACTGTCCCACCAGGGGTGCGTGGCCCAAACTAACTAAAACAATTATTTATGGCTACCTGACGAGCTTGCCTGCGAGGTTGATGGAGTTGGCTAGTAGAATTTCAGTACTGGTCTTGATGAGTCATGACGAGAAGGCAACAAGAATACCGGAGGATAACATTGCCCATGGTTCGCAAGTGTGGGAGATGAGGATGTGAAGGAGAAAAGGAACGGAATGTGTATGATCTACATGCCCTGCGGCTATGTATATTCCCTTTTGAGGGATAGCTGACCCAGGAGGCGGCTCAGCCTGCCATGTCTCCGAATAAACACCAGTTCTTGCCGCGCCGCAAGATCATTCGCCATTCATTCATTCTAAGAACATATCCAATAAGAAGTGAAGAATTCTGGAAAGAAAATAGACAATGGTAACCCATGTGATATCGTATCTATCTGGGGCGAGCTTCCACTAGCCCAAGTTTTGGCGTCATATAATTTAACCCTCCTCTTCCTCGTCACTATCCCATGAATTGAAGCCGAGGTCTTTTACACTCGAAACTGCTACCAGGAGCGGATGGTTTGCGTCGAATGTCATGAGCATCTTCCCCATGTCTTCAAGAGCGAAATCCTCGATTTCCTCGAGCAAAGCTAGTTCTTCTTTGTCGCTCTCCCCTACCTCCGACGCAGCGCGATTCGCCCGTCCCTTTCGCCGATCAGCAAGCAGCTGAAGTTGATGTTTGGTGGCCTCGATGATCCCGTTCTGGTATTCTTGAGAAAGTGTTGCAGGACCACCGATGACACGAAGAGAATCGGTAAAACATTTGTATAATGAGGCGAGGAAGGACGAATCGTGCTCAGTGCTGACACAGGTGATGAGCTGGTGGAATGTGGCAGTGACCATTGGGTTAGTTAGTGTATTACTAGACTTTCCGCAAGCGAGAAGCATTGGAATGAGCCTAGAACAGGATCAGGAACGCTGAAACGGGAAGATAACGTAAACTTACATGGCACATGCTTCTCGAACGCCATCATGGAAATAAAAACGTAACGCCGGAAGAGCCACTTCAAGACCCTGCGCCAGATAGGGCGCAAATTGCGCCCCCAGAGTTGAGCAATAAATGACGAGAGTCTCGAAAGCCTGGCATTTCTCCTCAATCGCTGAGGTACGAATGCCTAACATCTGTCCATCCATCATAATTGTCTCCCAACCTTCCCTGTCTTCGTGCTTATCTTCATCATCATCTAGCGGAGGTCCGTAAAAACGGTCCTCAGTGTATAATCGGATACCACATACCATAAACCGAGATATCCGCTTTCGCACTTGCGGTCGTAAGAAGTGCTGGCATTACCACAGGCAGGTATGGCTCGAACTCAGGTCCCATGGCCTGGCACACTTTTGCCCAGGTGGCGATAAGATAATGACCAAGTTGGGTATCCGTCGGATCTACAGGGCTCTCTGGACCACAGAGTAAAATCAGAGTGTTATCATCTCTCTAAGTCTACGACGAAAACGCACTCTGAATCCGTATTAGAAGTTCCACGAGTGTGTTCGCATCCGGTCGAAAGACGTCCCTGCCAACGGCAATTGCTGGAATGGCATATGTATAAGAAACAATTCCTTCCAGCGAAGACGAAAGGAAATTTACCAATCAAGCCAGCACACTCCATCGCCTTGACACGCAGCTTTTTATATTCAACTCCTTCCGCATTCCTCAAGACATTGAGCAATAGAGGCATGATCGACGAGTAATGCTATGAGAATTTACAATCAGCCTAATCTTTCTCTGTGCCAAACAGTTACCCGACTAACCTTTGCAAATGTAGCTTCGCTAGCATCGGCAACCATAGCAAGAGTTGTGATTGCTTGCTCTTGCACGTAGCGTCGGACCGTGGCGGGATCGCCAGCAGCATTGAGCAGTTTCAGCAAACGTTCGACGATGGGGTCCAGGTACGGCAGAAGTGTGTCCCTCTCTACACCCTCGCAAAAGTTTATTAGTGCGGCAGCAGCATGGGAGTGAACCCTAAATAGACGAAGAACGATCAGTCAACAGAAGAATTTGGTGAACAGAAAAAATGTGACCTTGGTTCAGGATCCTCAAGTGTCGGTATAAGGACAACAAACAGCTGTTGGTGATATTTCGCTTGGATAATTTCCTAGGGATAGGTTAGAGCTTGCACAAACCCCGTGGCAGAATACATGTACCTCAAGATCGGTACAGAGCTGTCCCCTGTAATCGTGAAACACAATCAGGCATTGTCGTATACCAGCAAACTGTAAAATCGTACACGCATTGACAAGCGGCGTATCGAACCCGTGGATGCGTGTCGGTGAACATGGGTGTGACAAGGCTATAGTACAATAAGTTTGTCAGCGAGAGCCATTGGTAGTATAGAAAATGAGAGGAAACTCACTCAACAATCTTCCCAAGTTCGTTCTGCATGACCTAGAAATTGCGTGGTGTTAGTGAGATGTGTTGCTACGGAAGAATATGCAGACCTTGCCAGTCCCTTCTCCGATGGCAGCTATAGCCATCAGCCCTGCATGGCGTGCACGCCAGTCGTAGCTTGCTAGCATTGAAGGGATATACTAACAAAGATCATAAATGGACAAAGAAGATGCAATGAACAATGACACTTACCTGGAAGGCGGGTGGTAATACAACCCTGCCACCCATCGCACATGCCAGTCTATCCAAAGATTGTTCATACAGCGTTGGTGGAGAATCCGTGTCAGACGAAGCAGAGCTATTTGAAGGCTGGATCAATATAATGTCGGTAAGTATACGATCAGAGGGTAAAAATTATATGCTGACATCTTCGGCTAGCCAGGCCTCAAGACCACTCCCCGATCCCTCATCTTCATCAAATTCGCTCATTGCCTCCAGACACGCACGGACCATAATTTCTACCCATCCAGGGACCTTCTTCACCATCGTCGGTTTCGCCTCCGACAGGCTAAGCATGAATTCCAGCGCCGATAGCCTCAGCGTCTGCTTCTGATCTTCTTCCTCGCTGGTATCCCGTTCATCTTGCAAATGTGGAGATGCAGAAGCTGCAGGAGAAGTAGAAGGCGGAGTCGCTGGTGGAGTCGAAGGGTTCGGGGACGGGGGTGGAAAAACAAAGGCTCCTTGCCTACTGCTCCCCCCAGGAAATGGCCTCCCCACGGTCGGCGTAGGCCCACAGTCCACCGGCGGGAGGATTAGACTGGGAAGAAAAGTTAGAAGTGTTGGAAGGTGGGGAGCAAAGAGAGTGGGGTGGGTAGAGCATAGAGGAGTAAGAGTAGAGAAGAACGTTGAGAGGTGATGGTAATTCGATGTTGGGGTTGATGATGTGGTTACCGGAGCCGCAGTGAGGGAAGACGCAAGTGTGGGGAGGGTGTCTAACATTGGGGAAAGAAGGGAGAGGGATTTAGAGAGTTGGGATGCATCTGCCGCGGTCAAATAAGCTACTGATGCAAGGAGAGCAGCATGTCGGACCTAGCAATGTTCCTCAGCAACTAAAGAGCAAAAAAAATGTTAAGACCACACCTCAACACTATACCCGTCCTGCAATCCCCGCTGGAACACGGCCAAGACTGCATCCGTTTGCAAATCCATCACAAGGTTCGGGCATCCCGCAAAAACCCTATACGCGCTCTCCCTTGAGCCTGCTCCACCCACTCCGCCACCTTCACCCTGTGCCTGCGCCATGCTGAAGGCTTGAGCTTGCAACGCATGCCACGGGCGCCCACGCATCATGCCTTGGTTAGCGATGTCGCACACAGTATCGACAGTCTTCCTCCGCACTTGTTGTGCCGGCTCGTGCGAGAGAGAATGTAGTAGCAACCGTTCGAGAGTAGTAAGTGTCTGGGAAGATAGGTGGTCGTACAACGTGAGCGGTGGTGCTGGATGTGGATGGCGAGGTTGTGCAGCGGTGGATGGCGCTGGCCGGAAAAGGAGGCGGCGAAGGAGCACGAGAGAGAAGGACCGCATCTGACAGAAGGGGAAAGTCAGTATAGCTGAGGGGGGGACGTCGGAGAAGAAGTCAAATAACTAGTCTGCGGAAAGCCCGAACACATTCATCGTCAACGATAGCTGGGCGTCGTGTCAACGAATAGGACACACGTGAAGCGGAAGCAAGACTGGCGGAAAATGAGCGCTTCGTCATGCATCCAGCCAGTTAGCGCCCTCTACTAGCGTTGCTAGTTGATCAATGCCTCGGTGTCCGCCCTTCGTTCACGAGCAGCGGCACTTCTCTCTCTTCATACCAATGGTACCCAAAATATTAACGAGATACTAGTATCCATCCAATTCGCGGTATCTCTTCTGTCGTGCATTCCGAGTGTTGAAAGATATAGTACTCACTACTTCGGTATCAGCAGCGATAGCAAAGTGAGCCAGCGCCAGAAGATATAGCTCTGGGGTATGTGCCAGACGCTCATTTACAGCTTTTTCGGCACTAAACAAGAACCAAAACCTCAGCAATCTGGATAGATGATGTCGATCAAGAGTTAAACGGGAAGGTACGCACTTTGAACGGATCTCGTTATCTCCCAACACGAGATTTGAAAGGATCTGAGTGAGTTCTGCGGTGATTTCAGCAGGCACGACCGCCTCCATGGTTGATCTCGTTGCCGAGAAGGAGGACCGCTGGTCGTTGTTGATGATGGCAAGAAGCAAGCAAGGAGTGGCGTGTTATTGACCACGTGCAGTTCAAACCTTCCACACGTGGTCAAATCTTCATCTTTCTTTCCCCACACCTCTTTGGTACAACTCCACATCCGATCGAATTGTAATGGATTTTCTTCGAGCTAACCGTCTTGGGTAAATGTGGTAGACGTAAATTTTAAAGTGAGTCCCACGTCGTCGGCTCTATCTCACACGCAATCCTCTCCCTGGCCGACGTGATCCGACCGGGCGTAATAATTGCATGCTTCTGAGACCATCAAAGTCACCAGTTCTTCAAGTTGGGAAATCTTAGATGGCGATGGCCGCATTCTGCAAAATATCAGACTAGAACAAAGCTCTTCCTAATCTCCGTCCCCATGTCACAGTTCTTTGACAGTGCGGCCCAAGGGCACAACGTTGGCTGCATAGTAGTGTCGGTGAGTTATATGTTATACAACTGCTTACAATTCTAATTTTTCCTTCTTCCATGCAGCTTCACACATGGTGCCTACTATTACCCCATTAGTAATCCATGGATTCAATTTCTCGCAAGCCTTCCGCTTCAAGTTCCCCGGGCCGATCATCAGGGAGAGTTTCTGCCTCAGGACATCGAAATTTAGTTTGTACTGCTACTTCGATACCAGTACTGTGTCGATAGAAGCGCATACTCTAAGAAGGTAAGTCTCCAAGCTCCAGGTTTTCGGTCTTTTGACTTCCTCTATATTTATGATCCCACGGCTGTTCGAACGGGACCGATCCCCGATTCGCCGTGAGTCGCTAACTTATAAGCAAGCTATGTTGCGTTTCCCGGTTATGCTCTGAAATCTATACAGATCAATTACGGCAAGAAATCAATTTAGCCTCAATAGTGGCGCCACCAGTTTCACAGTGGGCATGAGCTGTTTGTTCTGAAACGCTGTCCCGAGATTCCTAGCTAGCAGATAAAGCTTCGTCCGAAATTTCTACTCGATACTCTCTTGTTCGCAGTCGAGGGTCTATCTTAGAATCTTACCGCACGACCTCCGAACCTTACGTTCTAATTTCATTTGTCAATCTGCAGCGAGCCGTTACGTTCGCGCTAGCAATGCGACATTAACCTTGGAGCCGCATGTCTAAAGATCAAAAGGCGATGAGACCCTATTCAGCTTGAGTGCCTTGTATACCAGGTTCACACACGTTTAGAACGGAATGTGCCATATGCGTTGCACTTGTGTCTTGCGGATTTTTTTCGAAAACCAAGGGGTATGTTCTCGTCTGCGTTATCGACATACGTCTACAATCGAATTCAAAAAGTTTTGAATTTTAATTTCGAAATCGCGGTGATACGATACGATTCTTTCCACCCTAATTCTCGTGGAATCGCTTCACAATTTGAATGCGACTAGCTACTATCCCTGTGCCAGGTAGTATGCTTGTGCACTGAGCTAGCCCTCAACTTCGACTTAAACAGCTTGCACCCATAAAATCTTCTCAAACCAAGCTGTTCGAATTCGAAACATGATGACAAGGAGCGTTGAAACGTACATGTGGAATAGGTTCAGACACGCAACCAATGTATTTTCGCCGATGCGTGATAGTCACCATCAAGAAAATATCCGAAGAAATCCAAAATAAATCCTGCTCGGAGTCGATAACTGGGGAAGCTGAAGAATCAATATATGATTGACTCAAGTTGAGAACATCATATAATCATTGATTCAGGTAGAAGTCTAGTTTAGTGGAGTTTGAGAATTTTGACTCCTCAAGGTCCAGGGCACAGTGATGGAAGAGGCCCACGCGATTTTTTAACGAGATGCATGGATAATGGCTGCGGAACCAACGGAGGTAGCATCATAGCATGTGGCCAGCGCAGTTTGTCAGCGGGAACCCGAATCGAGTCGGAACTCCAAATTCGCTCTTATCTCTGTTGTCATACCCCACTGGCACAGCAGAGTATATATTGGCTGCAGCTCGACACACATCCGACTATGTCTACTCCATCATCTCTCTCAGTACTCGCAAGTGCACGGTATGGAAAAGACAAAGTCAAGGTTCTGCGTGTCGTACGAGAGGGCAAGTGGCACCATGTAGTTGAGTACAACGTTACCGCAATGTTGGAAGGGGATATTGCCCCCAGGTGCACCTTCATCTTTCTCTATCCGGTGGTTTCTCATCAAGTATTCAAGTTATACGGAGGCAGACAACTCAGTTGTTGTTGCGACAGATTCAAGTTTGTCATATCCTATTACCTCGTAACATTTTCTCGCTAATTACATTCTTCCATAATATAGTAAAGAATATCACCTATTGTACTGTCTCATATGCGATCTAAATCCCGTAGTCGCTCTTCTGAGGATCACCATTGCATAGATATTGCTAAGATTTCGCCGCACGTGCTCATTCCCGAACGATTCGCCTTACACTTGGGCACGCACCTTGTTTCACGATACGCTCACATCACCAAGGCTTTTGTTACTGTGGAGCAGCTGCGTTGGACTCGCATGCGCGTTGACACTCCAAACGACCAAGTTCCGCAAGGAGTCGACGCTAACGAGCATACTCACGCATTTCATCGAGATGGGGACGATAAGAGGGTTGTAGAAGTAGAGGTATACTGTTTCAGAATTCCACAGCTACAGCATAACTCAATTTTTACCGTCAGGTAGATGCGACAGCCGGGAAGGAACGGTTGGTAGGACATGTAACCGCGGGAATCAAGGATCTGCTAGGTGTGGCATCACCCCTTGTTTCGATTTCCGAATATTGATCACTCAGCTGTTCGCAGTTCTTAAATCCACAGGCTCTGCGTTCCATGGATATATCCGTGACGAATACACGACCCTTGCCGAAGTGGACGACCGCATATTGTCGACGTCGATTGATCTCTCGTACAAATTTGCTCCATTTGATATACAGGCCCCCACCGACGAAAAGAAGTTGATATTTAATATTCCCCAGCTCTCCGATACCGACGCTCAAGGCAGTGTATGGGACGATAAAGTATCGAAGGGTGTAAGGACTATCACGATGAAAATCTTTGCGGATGACGAGAGTGCGAGTGTTCAGGTTAGTTCCAATATGCCCCTTTACTCTCTTTTACTAGCCGAACCCTAAATTTTATCATGCAGGCAACGCTATATAAAATGGCGCAGCTTGTCATCGCGCAGAACAAGGGAATTCAGACCATCTCCTACGCGCTTCCAAACAAGCATTACATCCCTGTCAACATGAATTACATTGACGCGAAGAATTTATTACCGTCAGTCAATCTCTTCCAAATGTGCCGTAACACTCTGTCCTGTTGCTTTACTTCACTTTATCATCTTCTGAGTCACCTATCACTAATCTATTGCAATATTCCAGGTCAGAAGCAGAAGTATTCATTCCGACTTCAGCTCCAAGGTCTGTCATATTCACGAAAGTTCCCCTTGAAGTCTGTTATTCATTCGTTCCTACAGCGGCTTGATCACTGCTACAATCTCTCGCAGGTAAACGCGCAAGGTGATCGTTGAATCATACAAGCTCGACCTGATACGTAGGTTTCTGTGATTAATCGAATTCGTAATTCTGGCAGTCCTTGTTAGTTCAGTGGTTAGTACGTGTTCATTATATACATGGCCCATAATCTATTGTACACAAGAGACGGGTTTGATTCCCGGACAGGGAGATAAGATATCTTTGTGATATTTTCCACGTTCATTTTTCTAGTCGTTCTTCTGTTCAACAGAGGAAATTCCGCCATCCCACAATGTGTGCGTTGATATCTTGCTGGTCACTCCTTGGTCCTTACGTTTTCACCCTTGGGTCGTGCTCGGACACCCAGAGTTTGGTTGAGATGGCGGGTTTGATGGCAGGATAGGGTTAGGGACGGGCCGCCGGACTCCGATATGATCACCCATTATTATTAGGCTGGGTTTGTGGGAAAGCCAGGTGATGCTTACACGATCAGTGACGTGACGTCTGAATGAGTTGCTACGACGAGCCTGAGCAACCATGACCCTCTGGCTTCATCTCCTTCCAAAGATTAGGCTAGTCTTGTTCGCCATTATTTGGTTTAAAGGATGCATAGCCGCGGACGAAAACCCTTGCACGCTGCATGATAGCGGCAAATATTACGATCTGAACCCTTTGAAGTCAAGGTATGTGAATACCCAGTCATTGACAGACACGGCTCTTGAATTCTTTCTGTTTAGTAAAGATTACGAATTCAAGACCCCAGGGGATCACGCGTTTACCATAAATGCATGCAGAAGTCCTATCCGAGAAACCTTTGGCTTGAGGGACGTGGACGAGCGGTATATAGGAGGCTTCGTCCGACGAGATCACGGAGACTTTTCAATAGGGTGTGTTATCTAACATTTGAACCGACAACATTTAATGACTTCGTTTTGCTCAGCGCCTTAAATACCACCCTAAGCATGCAAGATTCACGACCGCGCTTAGCGTTTAGCGATGGCTCTCGATGTAAATCCAAGTCTAGTGATACTGACATACGCGCCTCGACTGTGATTGAATTCGTTTGCGATACAAGCGTATTTGGAAGCGGGATGCCACGATTAGTTGCACAGCTGCCCCCTGGTGACGATGAAGATGCATGTGCTTTCGTTCTTGAGTGGAGGACGCACGTCAGCATATTTGTCACCAACGTTGCTCCTTCCCTGATTGCTCCACATCTAGGTTGCCTGTCCCACTAATGAGCCCGGGGGCGCATGGGGCTTCTTCGGGTTTGTCGCTGTGATGTACGCCATTCCTTCATTCCTTTCCAGACAACCAATCTTAACACCGGTTCATGAATCACAGCACCGTCTCTCTTGTTATAATGTACCTGGTCTTTGGTACTCTCTACAACCGTTACGTTCTTCGCCTGCGTGGGGCAGAGCAAATCCCCCAGTTCTCGATTACCAGCATGAAGTACCACGCACACGAGGCCTTGGACTGGATGAAGGATCTTGCGATTGGGATGCACGAGGGCAGTCGGAGTATTGGCACCAATAGTGGATTGTTCGAACGTCCTGGCGTGAGGTCCGACTCCGAACTGGGGTTGGGCGGGAGGAGGCGCACGCACACTAATCCCGTCAGCCATCAAAGCCAGACACAGGCAGCTGAAGGTGGCACAAAGACTGGGAGTGGTGGCGGATTCGTGAGGCCTTCGCGACCGGGGATGGGACTGGGAACTGCCAAGCGAGAAGAAATCAATCCGGTATCCCATCAGGCGCAATCTAGCGCGTCCCAGAAGGAACTTACACCGCCTTTGTCCGTGATGGACGAGGAACCCAGGCTGAAGTCGTCAGAACGAGAGACTGCTGTTAGTACGAAAGAGGAGAGGGCGTTTATGCTTGGGGATGAGGATGAGGAGGGTGAGGACGTCGGCGTGACGCTTTCGAAGTCAGTGCGGGCTCCGACTCCGCATAGAACAGAATCCGTGGTCTCAATTCCATCTCAAGGCGGAGATGCCATCCAGAATGCTAATGTTGCTGCTGCAATGAGAGGGCGGGATCTAGGCGGTGGGGATGTCACTCGTTTGTAAACCCGTTCGAATATGTACGTACCTAAACTGCTCATAGCTTATTACATTTCCATTGCTTTTTGGCTATTCGTCACTAAAGGCTGATACTGCTGTAGGATCGCTGTTGTCGTTTCGGTTCGCTCCAAGAACATTCCTTAGTACCTCTTTATAGTCGTCAAGTAAGACTTCGAATTGAACTCAACCACCGCTTCAGCAGGCGCCTCAAACCCGACTCAGTTCCTTATATAAGATACTCTCGCTGCCACGCGAATTCAATCGATTCAATCGCCGGTCTATTTCCCTCATTTACCTTGCCTGGAGAAAGCCTCTCGAGTGAATGTGGACATTAGACAATAAGTTATGTATACATCAGTCTGGAATGTACTTCATAATTTATAAATTCGAGCCACAGTCTAGCCGTACATTCTTGGAAATCTAATTTGTTCATCTACCGTCCGCGCCACCATAACATGGCTGACATTTTCTCGGGAAGCATAGCCATTAGACTTTGGACAGCACTTTCTGCGCTCCTGTCCTAGAGTTCCAGATCATTTCTGCAGCGAGGAGCGCATCAATCGTATCGTTCGTCGTATCTTCCCAACCAATGTATGTTTTTAATCCCAGAGATTTTTCAGCTCGACTCGTATCGATCGTAGCCAGTGGCCCAGGGAAATCGACAAATTGATCAAGATTCGGCAACCTGCTTTTCAAATCTGGTCGAGTATCTGCGAGATACCTTGTCGTTTTCTTCCACAACATGAACCCTCCAGAAATGAGGAAACGTTTGTTCTGTATGGGGGTTTGCGGAGGAAGGAGCAAAGCAGCAACGTGCGCTTGTGCAACGTCCCGTACGTCGCAGAACAAGGGTGGAAGATGTGGAGGTACACGACCTGCGAGTAGTGCGTAGACCATTACATTGGTGCTAAGGGCATCAACGTTTGGAACAGGAAAACCGGAAGTAAAAGGACCAAAGATAAAAGGCGGGTTGACTGCAAGTTGGTCAGCACTAATACAGAATTATTGTTCAGAGGACATACGTACTTGTTGCGACATCGAGAGACGGATTCTCTTCAACAAAGGTCCATACTGCACGCTCGGCTAAAGTTTTCGACGCGATGTATACCCATAATGGGTCATGTGTGCCTGTTAGGACTTCTTCTTCAGTAACGTCTCCCCAATCTATGAAGGTCGGCTGCATTGTCATTGTAACGGATAATCCAAGAATTTATTTATCCACCTTCTTCTGTGAACGTTTTCTCAGAGAATGCTTGTTTGAGGGAAGCTGTGTGATAGCTTGTTGAGACTTCTAGCCATTATCTAGGTAAAGATTGACCGTACAATCGACCGTAGCTCCCCAACTACTCGTGACCACGATTCCCGCAACATCCATCTTCACAGCTTGTCGAAGGACATTCAGTGCTCCTCCAACAGCGATCTATATCGTAAAATATCCACGTCAGCTGAGTCTTGCATATTAGATATGTAACGGCGTACATCAAGCACTGTTTTAGGGCTCATGGCGGGGCTGGGTAGAGGGGATGCAACGTGAATGATGGCATCGATGCCTGAGATCGCATATCAGTTAGACCTGTCGGGGCTACTAAGATAGAACGAACCGGACAATGCCTCAGTCAAGTCGGCGGTAGCGATATCATCGACCTGAACAAGCTCAAGTTGAGTAGGATATTTTATCCGCAGGAATTCCCTGAGAGCATTGATTTTCGGTCCTCGAGTCGTCCTGTAGGATACAAACTATTTAGCACACTGGCACATAGTACCTTTCATTAGATTGAAAGCCTCACCCTCTGACTTTGTGGCCCGCTTTTACCAATTTGTCTGCAACATGTGAACCGACGAATCCGGAAATGCCTGTAACCTAATTCAAGTTCGCCGCATGTTACATTGGCATAGGAGATGAATAAAATACGTTAGAACTCACCAGGACTGAGGACATGGGTTGGATAAAAGCGAGATGAAACGAGTCATCTTCTCGCTCATAATTTTAGTGGAGACGGTTTAGAGTTTACTCGGCACTCCAGCCTGAGCTAGCCGGTGTTCCGAGTCAGACTTCAAAGTGCTAGTAGAGCTTCGAGTCTTCGACAAGAGTCAAAGTTATTAAAAACCCCCGGGCTTCTTCGTGCCAAACATCTACTACCCTGGGTCCTGATTATTAAGTAGTAGCATACATCTCAAATTCTCAATATATAAATTATATATCCCTGCCAGTGGACATCTTACAATAAGTACGTGACAACTTGTGCCTAGCACCACCGTGACCGTGACACGGACTGTTCGGGCCAGGTTTTGATAATGTGGCATGTCCTTGGTAGTC
>QOVE01014668.1:0-71479 GCA_003521275.1 Tricholoma sp. MG99 | reverse complement strand
TTACGGCTTCGATCCTCCTCGAGATATCGAATTCGAATGGGCCAGGGTCGAAACCAAAGAAGCCTCGCAGACACTGAGACAGTACTGTCCAGTGTCCGCTCATTGTGATCGCGGCCCAATTGCGGCCCTACCATCGTACACATACGTATCTCATTATTGACTCGAATGCGACCCGAGAACGCAGCTTGTACTCAGTAAAATGTTGGTGCCCTGCTTTAGGAGAATGACTTGACAATACAACGTTAACTCGATACATAGTAGACCTGAAGAAAAATTACACATTTTTGCGGGGACCAAGTTTTTGATCACCGGCGGGTTTTCAAACGAAAAAATCCGTGGCTTAGTAGCAGAGTAGTAGTAAATACACGGCATGGACCCTAATAAGAAACGCCGGGTTCCGCAGATTCACACTATTAATGTAAACTATATCCCCAGGCCCCCTCAATCATCGGAAAACAACCAACAGAAACTGGTACGCCTTGCCTACTAGTAGTAGCAGACTGAAGGGCTACAATAGGCAGCTTGCCGACGACGCGCTATAAGCCGCAGTACTGCCTCACGCATAGCTCCAGTCTGCAAAGGGGTACGTTATATCATCAAAATTCAAATATTCAGGACCCGCAATGTGCGTAATTTTTCACGAGGGGCATGTCGCTGGAACCTGTCCAGAATGGCGTGAAAAAATAATTTCCTCGGACTGTTACGTACTCGGTGTAAATTAAGACATGAATCTCAAGAACAAGAAACGAGATATCGATATCACACACCACAGCGAAGCTAGCTTCTTCAAGCCTCGGGCCTAGGCCTAACGAACATAAGGTTACTGAAGTCTATGGATGATAGCCTTCCGAATCCTACGGGAGATTTAAAAACTAATAGTACCTGGGTCGGAGGAAGTGATAAAGGTCAGAATCGCCATCAGATTGGCATGGGCGAAAACAGAACTTCAATTCGAATCGCCAGCTGGAGGCCTTCACATATAAAGTCAGGCGGTAATTCCCCAAGAAGTTCAAGTTAGCGATAAGCAGTTCGCGATAAGATTAGATTAAGTCAACGTCTCGCACACTGGCACTGCCGCACTGCACTTTCTCAAACAACCACATCCAGTCCGCAGCTTCTTGAGGTCCTCAGTCGTACTATGTTTTGTGAGTTTTCCCGCAGTGAGCTCTTGAGTTGTCGAAGTCTGATTACTACATCACTGCTACTATAGTTTGCTTGCCAATCTTCTGTACAGGGGTTTCCTGCCGTGACGTTGAATTCATTTAACTGACCATTTCCAGTTGGCTGCCAAACGCAACTTCAACCTGTTAGCGAGCAAGGCACTAGAATATGTCCTCGTTGTCACAACGGTGTGTATTGGCGATCGACTCGACTATACCGGCGATATTTACCGCCTTGCAGCATCGGTTTTCTATGCAAAGAGCACCACCTGGTTTGAGCTTTTCTTTATTCCAGTTGTTCCCTTTTCGAAGAAACATATCTGGCATTGTGGCATTTGCCAGTGGAGAGGTACTATTGAACCAGGGTACGTCGTGCTGCAACAGTGTACCGGAACCATATTTGACACTTCAGCTTCAAACCAGGCAACCTGTTGATATGCTTTACCCTGTGCACGGGTATCACCAGGAATTTCAATCAGGCTATGCGCCTTCATATGTCAACCAACCTCAAAAACATAATTGACCTGATGTTGACATCTTCCCTGTGCCCTACTTTGACTTGTATCTCTACTCTTACTTATATCCCGAAGGACATCTTGTATACTAGGAGCCATGTACTATCTTCGCTTCACCCTTTTCTGTGGAATAATAGTGGAATATAAATTTGACCAGATCACATTTTATCAGATACTTGAGTAATTGCATCCTATCCAAACCATAGTAAGGAGAAGAGCACTCCCTCCCACAAAATGGCATATAAATGACAGTGCACATACGACGCCGGAGCGTCTAAGGGATTGAGCGGTCCGGTCCTCGGATTTGATGAAATTGTGCAATAGATAAAGATGCGTCTGTCAAGCACTGTGACGGGCGAGTACGTAGAGGGGCTACAAACACGTTCTGCTCCTGTGGGTACGTGTGTCGAACATCACAAAGAGCTGACATGCGCTCTGAGAAAAACATCGCCCCGTAGCCACTTGATCTGGATGTTAATAATAGAATTACCCTTACATGAACCGCACTGTGAAAAAGAGCTTGCCCTGTCATTAGCCTGAATTCTGCCCAAACACTACCCATCTCCGGATCCCCCTTTGTCCCAGTTTATATCTGCGAGGCCTACCGGATATCTCATTCACTACCCCAATACAGAGCGCAGGGTCACATTTGACTTCCCACATCCCGATTTACACATGTTTTCTAGTCGCTCCCTCATGACAGCACGCCAAAAAGCATCAACGTCCGGAGATGGACCTGATATCAACGTCGTGTCGGTGTCAAGCACGGCTATGGGTGTCTCGGCGCTGGAAACAAGAGAGTGCGAGAAACATAGTCTATCATCAGATGTCGTGATGGAAGCTTTCGATAATCGAACATGTCAGCTCCCGGTTTGGAGACAGGCATGAAAGAGAACTTCGTCATATCATTGGCAAAGACCGGGTCAAGTTGGCCCACAGTAAATGACCTGCCATCACCTGTGTCGAAGGCTCTCCCCAAGCTGGAAGCCAAAAAAAAACCAGTTGTACTCGTCAAAACCAGACAAGATATTTCCAATAAGAGTGTCCCCATAAGCAAGTGAAATAGCCGCTACCAAGGGGAAAGAAAACCCAAGAGTACCAGAGTGTCCAGTGGTAAAAGGACCTAATTTAGAAAATAAAGATGGCCTAATCTGTCACTCACCAAATACTTGAGAAGGTATCTCAAATCGACATGAGCTTACCGTGTCAAATGCAATGTTTCCTGTGACTGTGCCCATGAGGTAAGAGATCTAGACTATGAAGGACTTTGATAACAGAGACAAAGGACTCGGACTGGTCCTTGTCAAAACCTTTGATTCCGTTACAATCGGATGACTGACGATTTAAAGAGATGATCCGCTGGAATGGACGTGCGACACAGGAGAAGCGTGCAGAGCAACATACCGAAACTGAAGAGCCAGAATGGAAAATTCAAAACGGTTGACCAGCAGCGCTAGACCGTGGCATGCAGCTTGTCAGAGCAACTCCCAAATAGTATCCTGAGGTTAGTAGCTGCTTATGTCGGTATCTAATAGGCGTGTATACGATACCAAAGGCCGGATAACGAGCGACACGCATGGTACTTACCAATGGTAGAGTAAAGAGCACGGCCGGCATTCGCCGCAGTGCCACTGCCTCGAGTTGAAGTTGTTCAAGTTTGTTGTAGTGTGCCATCAGCAGCAATCCCTTTCTAGTCCTCCTCCTCCTCAAAGCCCTTTCTCTTCTTCCTGCAATGCACACGAGCGAATACGACTATCTCTTCAAGCTTCTCCTCATCGGTGATTCGGGTGTCGGAAAGGTTTGTTCGGCTCATGTGTCTGGTGACGTGCATCCAAGTTCTCACCTTAACTTAGTCTTGTCTCCTTCTGCGTTTTGCAGACGACACCTACACTGAAAGCTACATCAGTACTATCGGTGTCGACTTCAAGATTCGCACAATAGAGTTGGAAGGGAAGACGGTAAAGCTTCAAATCGTCAGTAGCCTAATCTGAGCTTTTCTCTCTTCTGTGCCTTGTTGGAATGACTCACGTTGTGGACGACCGTCTTCGTATCTATGGAGGTCACTTCTGAGACTGATCATTGGGAAGAGTCACTTGCATACCTGCTGTTTCGTGTCGATGTTGCGACTTCCAACGATACACCCACTTTCTCTTCCTATCTTCTACACGTCGAGGATACACTGCTAACGCGACTTCTTTTACATTCATGATAGTGGGACACAGCTGGTATATTCTTTTATTCAATAACTTCTTGTTCATCCCTAACTTGATGTTCAAGGTCAGGAACGCTTTAGGACCATCACGTCATCATACTACCGTGGTGCTCATGGCATCATCGTTGTATACGACGTTACCGATAATGGTACCACGCACGCACCAACACCAATATTTAACTAATGGACCTTTCTAGACACGTTCACAAATGTGAAACAGTGGTTGCAAGAGATTGACCGGTATGCATCGGAGGGCGTTAACAAGCTGCTCGTTGGTAACAAATCAGATCTAACGGGAAAGAAAGTTGTGGAGTACAGTGTGGCAAAGGAACGTCAATCGCTGTCCGCATCTGACGAAACACGTTTTAATACATTTTTGACCACAGGAATTTGCCGATCAATTGACCATCCCTTTCCTTGAGACATCCGCGAAAAACGCCACGAATGTCGAACAGGCTTTCTTGACAATGGCAAAGCAGATCAAGGACCGGTAAGATACCGCAGATTTCTGATAGTGATGATACTCATTTCTAAACACAGCATGGGATCTAATTCTACACCCACGGGAGCCGCCAAATCATCAACAGTCACACCTGGTCAAACTGTGCAATCTCAGCAATCTGGAGGCTGCTGCTGAATAGTAAACGGCATCGCTGCTGTCAATTACTTGTCTCTTACAAAGCATTTGCTTTCATGGCAGACACCTTTACGGATGGTCTTACAATATATGGAACGTTTTCCTTTACATACGTTGCTGTCATATACACCTATTAGTATTATTTTGATGGGCTTTTGCCGTCTCCGCTTTTCACTTTCTATCCTGCTAGTCGGGGCATGCCAAGGTTTGTTAGAGAATATATATAGCGATTCTTTTACACGTTCAATTTCTCATTCTGTTGTGAGCTGGTTTCCATGGATTTTTGAAACCAATTTATATGATGCAAGCAGCATTCGAGGTTGCGTGAAATCCTCGTATGTATATGTGTTTAAAGCAGTGCACGAGTAACACCTACATATGCGGCCTGAAATTTGCAATTAGGTCGCTGCTAGAGGCGACTATGATCCCCCCAAAAAAAGTTCTGTTCCATGGTGCAGCCCTAATGTATGGGTAATTTTGGTATGGTCCAGCCTGTGACCGCTGGATGTCGAACTTTTGAGATAACCGCTCCCAGCAAGCGTATGTCCACCAAGTAAGACCTGCCGTATCACCCATGCCGTTTGTTCGCCGTGGCTTCTTCCGGCGGCCCTGGAGTCTCCACCATCACCGTGTATCGGCAGTGACAGACTTATGAAGCAACACGCGGTTCTTAACTGCGCATCTGAACTCGGCATAGCTTGGCGGGCGGGCAATCGATCTATGGCTGTTATATGGTAGTTTCAAGGAATGGACAGGACGCACAGGTAGCGCAACATGGACTTGCATATGCACTGTTGCCATTTATGCAAAAGCCTTTACCCAGGGACCCAGGGAATAGTTTTTGGACCTTGACCTGTCGGCGTTAGCCCTTGTTGTCCTAGAGACAAGGTCAACAGAAAAGACACATTACCGCAATTGCAAAACATATCGTAGGCTTTCCGGTGAGTCCGTTACCTGTAGTTATTGATACATTGCGGTCTGTCCGTGTCTGATGAATGTCGGACTAAAAGCCTCCTTGAAACGCTGACCCTCAAAACTCCGTTCTGACTGGCGCATTGGCAATATTTTAGCGACGGGGGCATACATATAGACGCCACCACGCCTCTGCCATCATGCGGCCATCTGACCACATATTTTAAAAATAGGTTTCGGCCTGGAGATGGATGTCTGCGCAGAACGAATATTGAGATAGGAGGTGCCTGTTGCAGGAATGCTTGAATCTGTGAGATGCATCAATCATCATCAGGCCTCAGGTTGTGATTATAAGTTCTATCCTAGGTGTCTGATCCCATATTGATGATCGACCCTACGTAGCTATTGCAGTGATCAATATCAGATCAGACGAGTTGAATGCGGGGGTGGCCGCAACACTTGCCTGATGTGTATTCGTCCCCGACGGATGTCAGCCTTTGAAAACAGCTGTCGGCATTCCACTACTGCATTGACCTAGTTATGCATATGATTTTTTGGTCGCTCTAGCCGGCGGTTAATCCATCCAGACAAATTTTGATCAAAATCGTTCTTGAGTTATGAATAGTACACAAATGTAGTAAAGTGTTTCGATATTGTAGCTCTTGATGATAATACTGTTCGTTCATGATTAATGAGAGATTGGTAGGATGAATGGCTACGAGGGATGGATAGCATTGAAACCCGCAAGGAAATATTATGCCACGATTGATCAATATAACTATGTGTAGCGGTGTAGTCTTGAGGGCGTAGCTGATGTGGCTGAGTGATGGGAGGTACAGCGAGCAGGTCGGTGACGGGGACGATGGTAGGAAGCTGATGGAATTGAGCGCCTTTTCGGAGCTATGGGATTTGTTACATCCTCATGCAGGATGCGCTTCCGCTTAGGGGTACGCTGGGTGTAGGGCGGATGGGAAAGATCCTGGTCAACATCTGGTAGTTCGAATTGTAGGAATGTCGGGGAATGATAAGGCAAAGGAATGGGTGCAACCAGAGGAGCTTTGCAGACGATATGGACTGACTGCGGAGTAGATGGAGACGAAGAAGGCGCAGAAGAAGATTCTGTGCATGAAGATGACCAGGTACCCGACGGCGAAGGCGGGGCTGCAGGTTGCCTTGTAAGAAAGACAGGAATTGTTATTGGATATTCGATACTCACATTCCAAGTGGACTGTGTTCTCTGGGTATGACATGAAAGCTGGAAGCAAAGCTCAAGCTAGCTCAAGCGATATTTATATTAGCAAGTGATACCGAACCCCGCGAGACCGCCCTGAGTGCTACGCATGGAGCTCTGAATAGGGGGAGCTGAGAGGATCAAAGTTGGGCTGACAGACGGAGTCTCCAAGGGACTCGTGTTGACAGTCGGTTAACAGCGGTTGATCTCGTTCCATCACCAGGTCTCAGCTTCCATGTTCGGCCTTGCCCCTGCCACTCGAACATTCACTCACCCAAACTCTCGATACCTCGCTCAACTTGCTGTATCCACGTCCAGGACCACTCATCATCCTTATTTTATTCCTCGTAACACTCGGGGTAATTTACCCGTTTACACGGACATCCGCAATGGTGGAACACGTTACCTCGTCCTGCTACGGAATGTCGATGGTAATGTAAACGTGTGTTATTTTTATGTATCCTACAGACATCTGGCTGACATCTGGCGTCCTTCTAGATGCTTGCCAAAGATCTCGCTGCCACCCTCTTCAATCCGAGTACACCAGAAGCATCCCGGCTAAAAATTGAGTATAGTGGGTCAAAAAACTTGGTGATATCTGGTGGCCGCTGGAGAAACCATATAGTGGAATGGCTCAAAGAGAGAGGCTTTTAAAATACCCTTCCTACCGGTGCAATTTACTACTTACACAGAGTCTCCTCTTGTACTACTTTGTAGACCTAGCTATAGGTTAGGGTTAGTCCCCTGATGAGCAAACTTTTGAAATTTCGAAAACAATCGATTGTCCCGCTGTCCAGCAATTTTCTCCAACCATGACTACTCCCATCTCTACGCCATCGGTTCTTCCTGCTTCAACCACCCATGGTGCTACCACACCTTCTACTGCACCAGCGCGTTCTGCTCAACGAGAAGGAGGGAATTCCTTGGGAACCTTCGGGGTAGTAGAAGCCGATCGCCCATTCTGTCTTCTTTTTTCTGACTATCCATCTCGATGATTTTGTTTTAGGTAAAGTCCGGTTTGGCCCAGATGCTGAAGGTCTGAAAATTACTTTCCCTTGACCATACAATTGTTACCATTTTCACAGGGTGGAGTCATCATGGATGTCATCAACGCTGAGCAAGTGAGTCCTTCGGGCAATTGCACCAGTCCATTATTCTATTCTCCACAAAGGCTCGTATTGCAGAAGAGGCAGGAGCATGTGCAGTCATGGCCCTTGAGAGGGTGCCTGCAGATATCAGGGCCGAAGGTTAGCCGCATGCCGTCACAAAGTGCTTCTTTCTTACTCTGCGATCTCCAAGGTGGTGTTGCTCGCATGGTATGCTTGTGATAGGTCTCAGAACGGTTTTACTTACTTTGTCTACAGAGTGATCCAAAAATCATCAAGGAAATCGTTGATGCCGTGACCATCCCCGTTATGGCCAAGGTTAGGATCGGACATTTTGTGGAGGCCCAGGTAGAGCCCAGCTAGGATTCGTCGAGTCACCTCCTCATTACAAACACAGATTCTTCAAGCTATCGGGGTTGATTATATAGACGAGTCAGAGGTCTTGACTCCTGCGGATGATGAACACCATATCAATAAACACGGGTTCAAAGTTCCTTTTGTTTGCGGCGCTCGCGATCTTGGAGAAGCCTTGCGGCGCATATCTGAGGGTGCTGCTTTTATTCGCACCAAGGGAGAAGCTGGTACAGGCAATGTGGTCGAAGCTGTGCGCCACTCGCGTGCCGTCATGAGCCAGATCAGAAAAGCGAGCGTTATGAACGAAGAGGAGCTGTATCTATTCGCAAAGGAGATCCAGGCTCCTTTCCATCTCCTCAAAGAGACTGCTAGGTTAAAACACCTCCCCGTCGTGAATTTCGCAGCTGGAGGCATTGCTACCCCAGGTATGGTACCTACTTACTTTTTCAGACATCTTCAAACTCTACTTTGTCTACAATTCAGCTGATGCCGCATTAATGATGCAACTTGGTTGTGATGGAGGTGTGTTCGAACGTTTCTTCCTGATTTGTTTTCCTGACTATGACATTTAGTTTTTGTCGGATCTGGCATCTTCCATGTTAGTATCCAACAATCAGCGGTTCAGGTTGTATATGCTGATATGCTAAATGAACAGTCTGGCGATCCTGTGAAACGAGCTCGTGCTATTGTTCAAGCGGTGCGATCTCAAATATTCCAATGATCTCTAATGTTTTTTGACACTTGCTTGTGATAGGTAACACATTACAATAATCCGAAAATACTTGCCGAGGTAAGTCTGTAATGGTGTGATTCTGATTGCTGTCCCTTACACAGTCTGTAGGTGTCAGAAAGTCTGGGACCTGCCATGGTTGGTTTGACGATGTGAGTTGACACAGATTATTTTTTTCTGCATCAGTCTCATGGTACCTGTAGCGACGAGAACTTGAAAGGGGGTCGATTGGCTAAGCGGGGCTTATAAAGACTTTGTTTACAAAGCTGATTACATTATGTAATACTTCCACGATAGTGGTAATGATGATGTCATCTTTTTGAATTCGACTAGTGATGCCTCAGGACGTCGACGGCATCCTCAAAGATTTTATTGCGGTCGGTTTTCGTTCAGCCATCTCATCTCACCCTTTCATTTTTTTTTTCAAGCTCGATCCAACGACTTCGTACACTTTTCATAGTGAACGCGACAGTCCGTATTCCGAGATTTGTCGTCGAGAAGACAAAGATTGCATAACTGTTCGTTGTAATTGCTTTCCTGGTCCAAAGCTCGTACTTAGACACGTACAGCTGCAGATGAACTCGAAAAGACTCTTCGAGGCGATGCAGGTAAGGAGATCTTGCCAGAATGCCATTCCCTAGTACTCAATTGCGCGTGCAAAATCATAGGCTCATGGTTTCTTCTGTGCTCTTCCGATGGACCCAAGGAAGACACACATGGAGTGCCAACCAATACCCAAATGAAAGAATGTTTGCAAATTGCATGGAATATTTTACATTTGCAATAGATGGTTGATACAAGTTTGAATGATAGAAAAGTTACGTCTCAGACACTGTGGGGTCAGCATCGATCCCAAGCACTCCGGCACGCGCCTTTTCCACTTGACTATCCGCCACTTTCCGTCGACCTTCTGCAGCACGTAAATCAAGTGTGACAACATCCAGCTCGTGCAAGGCCCGTCGAGTTCCTTTTAATATCTGTATATATTCAGAAGCTAGGTGAGCGCGATGTGTTTGCAGTCGCAAGACCTGTCTAATTCAGCGAGGTCAAGACGAAGGTGTATCGAGGGAAACATACTTCGGTATCAAGCTCATGTGTTAGACTAGGCCGGGGTTTCTGAGGAATGAGGGGAACTGGAAGTTTTCCGTCAGGCCCTATTTGTGGTGCAGAAGGTTCGTCCGGGAAGATAGATGGCTTAAGATCCTGAGAGACCACGGATGTAGGTGTGGGGTGTTGGCGACGCGGACCTCGCGGAAGGCCTGCAGGAGGGAACGATGAGGAAGTTGTTGATGTAGCTATATTCCTAGAATGGTTTCGAGGACCTCGAGGAGGTGAGCGAGATTGCCGACGATGCTGCATGGCGCTGGGTGGTTGGACATTTCTAATCCGAGGATGTCTAGGTGGTGAAGGAGATCGATCCACCACCTTGACGTTGCTTTTTCTATCACTTTCATCTTCTTTCGGGTCCATTTGAATATCGTCTGTGTTATGATTCGCTTCCTTAGTGTCGAAACCGCCTGATGTCGCAACTGGGGTGCGATCTTTGTGTTCCTCTGGAGGGGGTTCTGAATGGTCAGGGCCCTGGCGCTGCTGTGCAGGCAAGGAACTCTCAGTTGAACGTTCAGAGTGAGATAAGCTGGGTGGAGATCTTCCGTCATCTATGCCATCTGTTGTTGTGTTCAAATTCTCCTGTGGGTCTTGGGGCGGAAGGGTCGACGGTTGACTTTGTTCCACGTGAATCTGCGTCGTAGGAAGTTCGGATGTGCGAGGGGTCAAAGGAGACTCGTGAGCAGTTCCAAGTGGGGAGCGAGATCGTGGGCTTGGTACATTTGATGGACGTTCAAGTCTCATCCGTTTGGCAGGTGGCGAACGGCTGTGAGGGCGTGAATTCGGTTTAGGGCGGTACGGCGGAGGTGAAACAGGTCGTCCTCGCGCAGGGGACCGGGAAGAACGACGATACGCATCTAAGGCCTCGAAGTCAATACGAGAGAAAGTTTCTCAGAATGACATTTGGCATACCTGGTCTTATGGGTGAAGGTGGTCTGTGATCGCGTCTGTCATACGAATCTCGGTGTCTACTGTGAGGTGGGGAACGCGCTCTCTCCCTATCGTACCCTCGTTCCCTATATCCACGACGATCCCTGTCGTCTGGGTCTGGCTCGACGAACCGTGATCCACGGTCTCGATCGCGAATGTCCCCAGTTCGTTCCCAAACTCCACGACCTCTGTCTCGCTCTCTGTCTATGTAATCCCTTCTTCTCGGATCAACATCCCTCCTCCTGTCATAGCCAGGTGCGTACGAGTCATATTCCGACCGCATACGTGGCACATAAAAGCGGTCATTTGAGGAAAGCGGCCGTTCGCGACCGCGAGATTGAGATGAGCGAGTTGAGTGATTATCGTGGTTGTCATTAGGATGGCGTCGCTCTTGCCTCTGTATTGGCGGGGGGTCAAGCGGTTTCGGTGGAAGATTTGCCATTGAGACTAGGATGTGGTAAAATCTACATGTACAAGCGCAATATGTGCAAACACCGCGATCCCGACTTGTTACTTGTACTCAATTGTACATTTCATGTCTGATGCATTGTATCCGCTAGCCTCCCTTGCTCAGCTTCAAAAAAGTCCTTCTAGAGAAGATGGCATACCAGAAGACTTGGAAGAAGATCTTCGTGCATACGGATGCAAACTTATTCACCAAGCAGGTGTCTTACTGAAGCAGTAAAATTCATCCTCCTACCACAGCCAGACATGTCCTCTCATTAGCATGGAAAATACCATAGGAAACAGGTGGCTGTAGCCACTGCACAGATTCTTTTTCAAAGATTTTGGTGTGTAACGTCAATGAAGCATTTCGGGGTAGGGGTCAGTCTGCGTTATTTCTTCTGTTGCTCGCGTCTTGTTCACCTTGATGGATTCGGAAAGGATATTGGGATGGGTGCTCTCTACTTGGCATCTAAACTGGAAGAGTGCCCACTGAGAATGCGTGACCTGATTAACGTATATGATCTGTTACTGCAACGGGCTGCACATCTGGATACCAAGGTCACTACCGAGTTTAAATATGCTCCGATGTCGTATTTTGGCTCGACCTTCTATGATCTCAAAGACTCGCTTGTTGTCGCCGAAATGCAAATTCTAAAGCGTGTTGGCTTCAACGTTCATGTCGTTCTGCCATATGGAACACTTGTCAACTACCTTCGAGTGCTGGGGTTAACGTCTCATGAGGATGCTTGTACTCGGGCCTGGGGATACCTTAACGACGCGTAAATTATTCATTTCATCTATTGGTCTGTTCCATTTATTTACAGGAGTTAGACTTCAAACCCCCGTGTACGTGTTTTATCAAGTGCCAACTATAGTCAGCGCGGCTATCCTTCTGGCTGTGCGACATTTGAGGATTTCGCTTCCTTCGAGCTCTCCGAATTGTTGGTGGGAGCTTTTCGATGCGGCATGGGAAGACGTGTGGAGTGTCAGTGGTTATATTATGCGTCTGTATCGAGAACGAAGTGCAGAGGAGAAGATGAGGGTGGGGAGTATGATAACGAAAAAGGAAGTGCGACGGTGGCTAGAGGACACGCGATGTGCTTAAATAATTAATTTACCCTGCTACATTACCTGGGGCATTAGCTAATTATTATTTATTATAAATTACTACTTACCTCCTAACCACCCAACATCCTCAAATGCTCGACCACTGCTCCATTTCTCACAAAGGTATTCTCTTCTTCTCCTGTAAATCTCCTGCCTCCGACTCTGCTTTTTATAGGAGGCCTAGTACTATGGTCTCGCTCGTTTACCCCGGATGCTGCTCATATTGCATCCTCCTCAGCCTCTCCTGTGAATTCTCTTATTCGCGAGGCCTTGATCGAAGGCAGAACAGCAGAACAGAAGTACGAGAAAGATGGTTATGCTGTTAAATGGACGTTCGTGAACGATCTAGAGCTTATTTTTGTGGTATGTCGCACTCTGATCATTTTATGTCTCTACTTACAACCACAATTTGTTATCAAGGTTGCTTACCAGCGCATTCTTCAGCTTACCTATGTAAATGATTTGCTCGATGCTCTGAAATCCCTTTTCGTCAAGTTCTTCGAGCCCTTCCTCACTACATTCGTCGCGTCGCTGCATGCGATGAACACAGCCAAGATTGCTGCTGGCCAAGTTGCAACATGGAACTTCGCAAAAGCATTCGACGGATGGGACAGTGTGTTTGATAAAGTGCTCAGGGGTTTGGAGGACAAATCGGCCCAGGCAAGTAGTCAAAGGCTTACAACGTCATCTAGTCTTACCATATTTCTAGGACCGTAAATTACGCTTGCGAACTATCGTCAGGGCTCCGGAGGAAACTACTCCTCCTTCGGACGACCAAAACACTGGTAAGTTTCTCAATAAACATTTGCTGCCTGTATACTGAATGCAGCCTTTTCTAGTTCCGTCACTCCCCAATGATACCCATGATGAACAACAAATTGCAAGAAATGTCCAAGCTTTGAAAAACAGGCTACGTGGCAGAGGAGGGAGGCGGGGAGGGCGGGTCGGTCGTATGGATGTAGCGACCGGCAAGGATAGCCTTCCGAGTTCCGAGTAAGTTTCAAGGCCTATATCATGACATGCATGTTCTCATTCTGCTCTTATTGTCAGCTCGGAGTCCCCAGCTAAACGCAAAACAAAAACAAAAGCGCAGCGGAAATGGGGCGATGAGCCCCCTACAGAGGTAGACATGGCGTCTTTAGACTTCAGCTCCGAAAAGTCCGATTCTGGCAACGCACAACCAGGACCGCACGATCTTCGAGTTCTCATTGATCAATCTTCGTTGGGCACAAGAACCGTTGATGGGCTTTATGAAGTCAAGGATTGGGAGTTTTCCAAGCACCAGGAAGTCAACGATATGATTAATAGTGCACTTCGTCCGACAGTCGACAAGGAAGTTGCATCCCCAGGGTCTTTGGGCGTTTTGGGCTCTCTTTTTGCGCGGTTGACAGGGTCAAAGGTTCTTACACAACAGGATCTAAAACCCGTCTTGGAGGGCATGAAGCAGCATCTAATGAAGAAGAATGTCGCAAAAGAGATCTCAGACAAAGTGTGTGGGGGTGTTGGGGAAAGTCTGGTTGGGAAGAAAATCGGCGGGTTCCAAAGTGTGTATACCCACTAGAGTTTTTGTGAATGTTTTAACTGTTTTTTGCAGCTACGAATGCAGCCGTCCGGCTGGCGTTGTCTACCTCCCTCACTCGCATTTTGACACCAAAGACCTCCACAGATCTGTTACTGTCTATTAGGACAAAACTCTCTTCGCCGCTTCCTTCCACACAACAACGTATGCCATATAGCATAACCTTTGTTGGGGTCAACGGTGTCGGAAAGAGCACAAACCTGTCAAAAGTCTGCTTTTGGCTAATTCAGAATGGCTTCCGAGTGTTGATCGCAGCTTGCGACACTTTTCGGTTCGTTTCTGTATCCTTAGGAAGAGCTATGCCTCATATTACGCAGGAGTGGTGCTGTGGAACAACTCCGCGTGCATGTCCGCAATTTGAGCATGCTTGGCATAAACGGTGCAACAGATAGTAAGGGCCGAGTCGAACTATTCGAACGTGGATATGGCAAGGATGCTGCCGGTATAGCTAGAGAGGCCATATCGTTCGGTACGCTCACCACTCGCGTAACTTGTCACCCGTTCACGTTCAACAGCGAGAGACAATGACTTTGATGTCGTATTAATCGACACCGCTGGACGTATGCAGGATAATGAGGTTTGAATTGTTTATGTACATCAACGACTAGCTGACAGTGTCACAGCCTCTCATGCGGGCCCTGGCTAAAGTGAGTGGAACTAGTGCAGTCACTCCTGTTCCAAGTTAACGAACGTTCGATAAAGTTAGTTTCTGTTAATAACCCGGATAAGATTATCTTTGTCGGGGAAGCTTTGGTAGGTAATGAAGCAGTTGATCAGTTAACCAAATTCGATCGTGCTCTTCGGGATTTTTCTTCTGCATCGGGCTCGGGGAGGGGTCGTGGTATAGACGGCATGCTTGTCACAAAGTGGGACACTGTAGACGATAAGGTAAGCAGCTCTAAAACTGTTTCGGAGTTTGCAAACGATGTTCGCTAGGTTGGGGCTGCACTATCGATGACATATATCACTGGGCAGCCAATCATATTCGTTGGATGTGGTCAGGTACTGATCTCACACTGAAATGTTAGAAAAGTGGCTAATATTTTTCCAGACATACACTGATTTGAGGCAGCTAAGAGTAGCAAATGTTGTACAAGCTATTCTGGACGACTGAATGAAATCAAATACATTTTCCGTTGCGGCTGATTATGTAACTCACCAGTTACTGGATGATTATTCATCATATATGACTTTCCCATGTATCGGCTTGGACGTGAACTATACCGTCGTTGCAACATGAAGATCATCCCTGTGCCCGTTCGCGAAGACAACTACGCATATATCCTCATTGACCAGCCTTCCAATGAGGCTGCCATCGTCGACCCCTTTGACGTGCCCAAAGTGACATCAGTTGCGGCCAGTCTCGGGGTTTCCGTCGTGGCAGGTATCACCACCCACCATCATTTCGATCACAGTGGAGGGAATCAGGTACTTGTTCTCTATATCTCTCTCAGAATCACCAACTTACTGGCTTCAGGACTTCGTGGGTCTACCCTCTATTCCGCTGTAAAGGCCCTTAACACAGATATTTTACAGGCGGCCAAATTCCCCGGTGTCCCCATTTATGGAGGGAGTGACAAAATTCCTGCTCTAACAAAATTAGTCAAAGATAAGGACGAATTTGTTTTAGGAAAAAATACTCTGATTAGGTACTTGTCTCTCAAGTTTGAACTCACGTATCCTAATATCCGAGTCTCAGATGTCTAGCAACCCCATGTCACACACAGGATTCCATCTGCTACTATGCAACAGACACCACCGACAGATCGCAGCCAGGTGCTGTCTTCACTGGAGACACCCTCTTCATTGCTGGTTGTGGTCGTTTTTTCGAAGGCTCTGCAGAGGAGATGGATAAGGCCCTCACGTATCTTGGGAGTCTCCCTGAGGACACGATCGTGCACAATGGACATGAATATACTGCTGGCAACCTTGCATTTGCAAAATCTGTCGATCCCGATAATTCGGCGTTACAACGACTCGCTGAGCTTGTAAAGCAGAATAAAATTACTGCTGGCTTAACAACAGTGAAAGACGAGAAACAGTGGAATGTTTTTATGCGTCTAGCAAGTGATGCAGTCAGGTTAGTTTCCCAAAACACAAGCGTCATGTATTGGGCCCTCACGTTTAATGTTTAGGAAATCCGTGTCAGCCACTGCTGATACTTCAGCGAGCGATATCATGAACTCACTCAGGAACATGAAGAACGACTTCCGAGGATGATCAATCTTAGGACTTCATGAATAAACTCCTCATCTAGCTTGTTGTAGCATTTTGTAGCGCAACACGAATTACAGATGTTCGCCGTGACATTATTACGCTCCGTAGAAAGCAAACTATCCCGTCCGATGAGACCAGACTCGAAATTACTAAGATACATGTCAGAGTCCTCGATTTATTAGCCCAATCCAACCGCCTTGGTGACTGCGGCCCGAGCGTAAGGGATATACGACAGAGTATACCAGGTGTAAGCCAGGTACTCGACAATAACAAATACTGTGGGTTAAAGCAATGATCAGCCAAGAGAAAATACCGCCAAGAAATGATGTCAAGACGAACCAATGCACAAGATCTGAAAAGGGAAGAAATACATGAATAATGAACTATAGATCAAAACAACACCGACGAACTTCATTTCTCAGGACGAAAGCTCCCACAAAGACCAGTACGATAGAGCCCAGGAAAACAATAGACGCCACCACCCGGACTGGCTTAAACATCTGGCAGTGAATAGGTTTCAGTAACCTTTGACTCAGTCAAAATCTTGGTCTCACAAGCTTCAGTTGCCTGAAGAACTGTGTTCGATAATCAACAACTGAGCGGAAGAGGTGAAGGACTATGATCTACGCACGCCAATAAGAAATCCAGTGCCCACAAGAGACACTATCGTGCCCATGACATAGAGGACTTGATTCGGAGTATCAGGATGTTGGTTATCGATATTCAGAGTGATGGACGCACCAGCAAAGAGGCTCAGCGATGACACGAGCAACAGGATAGTGCCAAGGAGGCTCAGCAGAAACCCTACAGCTAAACTGGAAAGAAGTTGACATCAATAAGCCCCAAATACATGCTGCTAGTTTAGACCGTGTCATGCGACAAGAGAGTGCCCGTCCTCAGGTCTCTCCAAAGCTACGAGAGAGGCCACTCACCATCCAATGAACCCATACAACCTCTGTGTTCTTGAAAGTTGAAGAAACGCGAATGCGGAGTCACCTTCAAAAAACTGCGTTTCCGGTATCGCTCCGCCTGCTGCTTCAAGGTTGAACCAGCCCTTGTTAGGCATGAGTCTTCACAATTACGAGGGAGATTTCAAGGGCAATTCAAATGTCGCTGAAGCTGACTGCGCTGCTAATGCTATGCCAAGAGCGGACATGCAGCGGACTTCCCACGTTTCAGAGCAACGCGTATGTCAACATAGTAAAACACAACGTTAATTAATATGTATACAAGAAATTGTAGCCACGAAGTACGTCAAGCAAACGGTAAGTATATAGATCGTCATATAATCAAACTGGCATTACTTTGCGCCGCAGCATGTCTTGGATGTCTGATATTGTTCGCGCTGTCTCAAGTGTCGGTGGTCCACCAGGTAGTATCCCCAGTCTTTGTTTCGTTGTATTCAAAAGATGTTGGACATTGGGGACCACCCTCGGGATAAAATCGGTGATAAGTTTGTCCTAAGAGTAGAAGCAAAGTTAGAAATGGGAAAGCCAAGAAAGACATAGGTAGGCACCTCTGGACGAAGAAGGGAAACAGAACGCTGCAGCCACCATAGAGATGTCTTGAATGACTCGTCATTGGGCGGCGTTTCTCCGACAACAGCCGAAAGCTATTGAGTTGTGAGGATCTACCCATGCCGACTCAAGACACGACAACTTACACGATGAACAAGAGTCAATATAACAGCTTGCGAGACAAGACTCGGTCCATTCAAAGGCATGATGAGCTCTGGGTTTGTATGCGACAAGAGATCCCGAAGCTTTGCTGCATCTTGTGTGTGGAGGACGCCAAGATAGATTTCGTCCCATTGTTCAGGCTTGATCGGCGGCGTACGCTCAGACTGTGGCTGAGAAGGCGGAGGTTGGGGCAATGTGGCAGGATGTGAGGCCTGCGGGGCAGCAATGCCTGCACTGTACCACGGCCCGTGCATGACTGCCTGTGGTGGCGGCGGTGGCTGAGATTGTTGCTGGAAGTTGCCCATGTTGTGAGTGTAGCTCGGGTTGGGTTGAGATGCTTGTGCTTGATTTGCTTGTCGATGATGAGGCTGGCTGGTATTTGTTTGGATCTGAGCAACAGCAGTACTCGGTGAGTTGCGAGCTTGTGGTTGTTGGAGCATATGAAGCGGCGCAGTCGAATTGATACTGAGAAACTTGACCTGATCAGACAAAGTCCTCACGGTGTGTTCCAATTCCCGAATCGAGGACTTGATAGCGTAGGGTTAGAGATGGACACCTATGAACTCAATTCTGTGACTTACTTCTTGGCTCCTGAATGCCTCGCCCTGCCAAGCTGTCAGCTCCGTCTTAACGCTGTGAATTTCGGCGCGAAGTTCCCGAAGAAGTTCCTGGTGCATAATAGAAGATTGCTGAGAGTAGATCGGGACGAAGGTCTTCTGAATAGCTTCTTTGACGTGCCGTTCAATCAAAGGAATTAGATTTGATGACATGACGTGAGCAAAATGGCCAGCAATGTCTGAGCGGAGCAACAACTTTTCAATCTCTACAGGTAGGCTCTGTTGAAACAAGATCAGTGTTGGAACACCTTCGTATGGCGAATAAAACTAACTTGGCTGATGAAATCAATGAAGCCCCTCCCAATTTGGTCATTTAACGCTGCCTTGACCTCGCTCTTTGTTATACTCTCTAAAGACGGTAGGACCGAATTTTGAACTTCGCTCTTGACTGCCATTTCGACGACACGAGTGGTGTTCCTTGTGAGCTCAGTCGAAATAAGCTTGAGAATTTTCTCTTGACGAGCGAAATCTTCGACCTGCTCGTGGGCCCGAGCATCCTCCAATCGTTGGTCTAGAATCAAGTAGTAAGCTCTGACCATCCGTATAAGACAAAAGACATACGTTGTTTGTCCATTTCCTTCCCGATCAAGCGACCGATTCGAGTATGCAGGCTTTCCTCTGCCTTTTTCATTTCCCGACTGAGTGCTTGCGCAAGGGTGGACTCATTGATAGCTTCGTTTGACTTCCCATTTTTATCTTTATCTCTGTTATTATCGTCTTTCTCCTTCCAATTAACGTTCTTACCCTTCCCTCCTTTTCCCTTTGACTCTGGAACACGCGTTTCATCGCGGTTAGAATCTCCGTCTCCGTCTTCAGGGGTCGGTGTGACCACATGGAAGCTGCGCGTTTCTTGGGGTAGTTGGACACTCGCCGCCTGTGCAATCTGTCGTTGGCCTTTGATGTCTGAAACTGCTTGAACAGTCGGCGGAAGCTCATGAGAGGGTAATTTAGCATTCGCCATTACTAAAGCGGAATCAAACCACTCTCTGCGTATGAGAACCTGATCTACGCCGCTCGAATGGACCGAGAACGCAACCAATGCCAGCTCCCCAGGAGGGAGTTTAGCCGCCACACAAGCTGCATGGGCTTCATCGCCATTGGGATCAGCGTCTGCAGTCAAAATGACGAAATGGATCGTCGGCTTAGGACCAGCAAATTCGACAGCCTGGTCGAATCCGCCCCGCATGGCCTCCTCTCCACCAATAACAGTTGACTCGAGGTTGATTCTGAAAGCGACCATGCTTTCACGGCGACAGTTGGCTACCCATAGTGTCTGAATCCTAGAGTCATAACTGACGTGGCCGAACATGTCGGGGTCATCTTGACTGCCGTTGACGAACTTGACTGTTGAAAGTATATGTTTTGTCGTGATGGATAAAAGTTGGAAAATCGTCCCATTTTTCCGACCTACCACGATTCCCCCATCAACAAAAGTCAAAGAAGATGGCATGTCTTCTCCCCGAATTTTGTGCGTCGTGTATGGTAATCTATCATGGATATTCCAAATGGTCAGCGTAGAATCTTCCGAGATAGTGGCAAGTGCATGGTGCAAGACATCAAAATCGAATGCAACCACAGGCTATCAAGATCAAATAACATGTTAGATCACATTAGGTGGCCATTGGCTCACTTACAGATGAGACAAGGAATTGTTGACTGATGTGATGCAGATCCGAATGTGGCATTTGCTGGCCATGGAAATGCGGAATACTGGCAAGATCAATCAGGTACACCTTGTTTTCGGATGCGACTGCCAGTGTATCAGGGTCCCTCGGATGCCATTTAACAGTATGGAGTGCGTCATGATCTATTGCAGGGGGGACACACAAGAGAAGTGTCCCACTAGAATATCAAGTCTATGAGCGCTCACAAGAGGTGAAATACAGAACCTACGGGACGTCATCAGTAATCAATTCGGGTAATTCCCAAACGACGAAGCCTCCATCAGACGTTACTCCGGCAAGCCTGTTGCCATAAACTGCCATATCAGTGACGCTTGAGGTGGTAGGAAACATATGTGGAAGCTGAAGAAGGGTACGATCCCCGCTGGATCTCGAAATTACACGGACACGCCCTAAAAGAAAGTGTTAAACCAATAATTAAATGTATGAGACATCTATGTACCTCGAGTCATGGCATATGCAACCCAATGGGTAGCACCAATGGTTGTCCCTGGCAGAAAGACGGAATCTTGTTTGACCAGGGCGATTGCAGTAGACTTCACGTAATCACGAGGAGCTTGAATATCATCCAATGATTTAGAAACATCGAAGATTACGGTCTGCGCCTGTGGACTATGAGTAGAAAAAAAGAAATTTTAGCCCGAAATCAGGAAAATAAAACGTCCGTCTTACCTAGGAGAAGACTGATTTTTGGCAAACTTTGACTTGGCTGGAGGAGCTTTTGAGTGGAAGCCGCGTGGCCCCGGCGAGCTCTCCTTATCTCTTCGAGTGGCAACCTGTTGTACAGCAGGGAGAGTGATATGTTGAGTGGGTGGCGAGCCTGCAGAACGGAACTGTGTGCGTTGTGCTGTCGGCGCCTTGGGTGGTGAGGCACGAGGAGACGCTGTTCGATTTGGAACAGGTTTCGGTGGAAGGGGAGGCGGAGGAGCTCTGGTCTGAATTTTGTCTCCCTGAGAAAACTCGCCACTGGTTAAGAATCCCTCATATGCTGAGGGTGGTGGTGGTGGTGGCTGGGGTGGTACTTGCCCTCTGGTCAGGTGTTCGAGCAAATTGTCGACAGACTGACGTTTTGGATCTGAGACAGAGGTCCATGAGCCAGAATCCTCGTTAGCACTGGGAACAACAGGGGGTTGAGTGGGGACGGGCTTTTTCTTGACCAAACCGGATGAGGTAGAGAGGTGATCGAATGGCGACACGAATTCAAACATTGATTTACGGGGTGAAGAAGGTTGCTGTTGCTGTTGTTGCTGTTGTTGTTGCTGCTGCTGCTGCTGCTGTTGTTGTTGTTGCTGCACTGGAGGACCTTGGGATCGTTGAGATACTTCAGAAGGTTGGTCTTGCTGCTGGTTGTATGAGCGATATTCCGGCTCGCGTGGGGCCGGGCCATACGGAGGTGACGAGGCGGCAGCAGCAGGAAGAGCAGGCCTTTGAGGATCCGGATAATTGGACCTTGGTGTGTTCCTAAGAGTATATCAATAAGTGAAACAATAGAACTACAGAGGAATGGAGCTGAGACACTTACCCCGACATGAGCTGTTCCAGCAGAATCTTGCCCTGGGTCTCATTATGAGTAGGACTTGGAGCGGAGCGCTGGGAAGGACCAGGAGGGGTAGGAACTTGCTGTGTTATTGGAGGACCTGCTCCTGCGGGAGGGCGAACGTTGGTTGTGGTAGAAGTTGGAGGTGCACTGAGAAGAGATAGGAGAGCACTCTGCCTCTCTGAAGCAGAAGTAGCAGAAGCCGAAGTAGAAGAAGGAATAGGATCGTCGGACGAGGACATTACAGGAGTAACGGGAGCAGAAGAGTGAAAAACTTCAGTGGGTTGAACTGCGGAGTGAGCCTGAAGGTGTTGCTTATCAGGAGGTGCACTTAAATTATGGAAGAGAGAATCAATCTGTGTCGGAGAAGAATTTGAGGAGAGATGAGAAGCAGCATAGGGTTGTCCAGGAGGAGTTGAGCCACGAGAAAAGAGCTCATGAAGATGATTAGGACGATTGTCTAGACGGTTATCAGTTTGAATAGGACGATTATCTAGACGATTATCTGTTTGAATAGGACGATTATCAAGGCGGTTATCCAACCGGTTGTCGAGACGGTTGTCGAGACGAGTGTCGAGACGATTGTCAGGTTGAATAGGACGAGAATCAGCAGGAACCGGACGATTGTCAGGAATTTGACGATTGTCAGAGCGATTCTCGATGCGAGTATCAGGGGGATTTGAACGAGAGTCCATGGGAGGAGGAGGAGAAGGGTGGAAAACGGAAAAGTTGAATTACAGCAACTGTGTTCAACACGCCTTAGCCACGAGGTTCGGGAATAGCCGAGGCCATTATATTCAATTTAACAACTCGTCTTCATACCGTCGTCGTCGCATTCCATCTACCCTTGTCAGTCGTCCTAGATACTCCTTACATTCTCCTCTCAATCGTTCACAATCTACTTCTGCTTCATACCCACTCATCAGCTTCTGTTTGTAGTGCACAATACACTCCATGCACCCTGCAATCAATATTTATTAGTTAGCTTTACATAGCTCGAATGTCACTCGCATTTGCTATCTGGTTGTTCATCCAATAGCTCTTGGATGGCAGAGATCTCTCGCTCTAATATTTCCTTGCTCGGAGCTTTATTCGCCAGTCAGCAAGCATCCATCTTGTACCCACATCACTCACCAGATCCCACTAGCCAGCGATGGTACATCCATATACCTTGGTCATCGGGATCAGTGTACATTGCATTCCTCACCAAATCGAATTCTTCAAAAATCATCTCAACAGCTGAACTATACATATATCACTACTCACCTTCTTCTCTCGATTTCTCAGGCTCAATTTGTCCACTATTCCACAACAGTGTCAACACCTTTGAACGCTGATGCCACGCGCTAAAGTTCGACATGCTTGTCTCAATCTTACGAGTTGTGTACGCAAGTTCAGACTTGTCTGATCTTTGCACCGGCGTATTCGCCAGGATGTATCGTCTATAATTCCACGCGTGAACTGTCGTATAAATAACGTTTATGGTCTCGTCACAAATAAAATTCCATTTCGCTCACAGTTTCTTGGATCTGCATCCAGCATTTTCTCGAGGACCATCATCTCCTTCTCCCATGTCCCACTTTTCCACCCAGAAAAATCACTCTCTCCTACAACTCCTGGACCACTTGGGACATTCTCAAGGCACCATCTTCGATGGTTCCAAATCCAATATACCTTGGGGTGTGTTCTCAGCGCTGCCATCGTCATCGCGAGATCATCTACGATAAGGTTGTGAATGACGTCTACAGAACTACGACCAGTGTTTCAATATGACACGACTAGACCAAAAGCAATTGACCCGACCTTTCCGGGAATATGCCATGCACAAGTATGTTGCGGCGGTAATTCCACGCCGTATAAAACTCTGGGTTAACGTGAAGTAGGCGTCTTGTTAGATTAAGAGCCTCTAAAGACCAATCTCGGTTCCGTTTCTGTGCGACATTTGCATCTGAGCAGGCCAACCAGAAGAAACTTCGGTTTGCGAACCCTACCAAGCACCTCCTGAGTTAGAGTCAGATATTCGTCGATCTTTGCCTTTTCCTTCCGTTCCTTCGCCTCGAGGGCTTCCGGGCTCTGGCGAACGCGCTTAACGCCATGCTGTATGTAGATGCTGTTTGAGACATGAGTCTACCGGGGTGTGACGGACTGACCATGATGAGGAGAACACTGTTATCGTGTGAATTTAGATCTTGGTCTCAACCTTACGCTCATTCAACGCAGGCATGCCTTCCGTCGCCCCCAAGAAGCCTTCTCTGCAGTCTCTGCAGTCGCATTTCCCTTTGACATTGCCTATTCCAAACCCGCTTACTCACAAAAATCTCATTTCAACCAACGATCTTCATCGTGAAGAGGATCTTCTTCGTAACCCAACATCATTCCGCGCTTGGTGGACTGCAATTCACGCTACCAGAGATGCGTTTATTGCAACTCAAAAGACGGAGGGAACACCGGACCTTCCAGAGGAAGTCACAGCCCTCCTAGGTCCCTTAGCCACGTCTTCCAGTCGTATATCTCTTCAACGCCTCACATATCTGTACGAAGCTGCTCTGGTCCAATTTCCTAGCTCGTTCAAACTCTGGAAGTCATATCTGAACATGCGTATGTCATTTGTACTCGGTAAACCTATTATCAAAAAGAAGGCTGGCGGCAAGAAGAAATTTCCCGAAATGAAGGATGCTCTGGAGGAAGAGAGGGATGACCTGGAACAGTGGGAAGTTGGCTTACATTCCGTGGTTGGGTGGGAGGAGTGGAAATCTCTTGTGGCAACCTTTGAGCGTGCTCTTATGTGGCTACCTAAAGTACGTGGACTTGCACCAACATTGAAATCTGGTTGACTGACTGTCATACATCAGCTGCCGCGTCTTTGGCTCATGTATCTCTCTATATTCTTTCATCCCATCTGTCCCGCTCATCTGTCCCATGCCCATGCGCGCCATACGTTCGACCGAGCATTGCGGACCCTCCCTCCTTCATTACACTCACGCGTCTGGGTGCGGTATCTGTTATGGGCAGAACATAAAGGGGGCTCAACAATGGTCGCTATATACAGACGTTATCTTGCGGTCGACCCTAGTGTCACAGAGAGGTTTACCAGTCTTTTACTTTCCCCCGATACTGCAGCACCCAGACCACTGGAGGCTGCGAAGCTCTTGCTTTCGTTGGCCAGGAAGGCTTCACGGGGAGAGTATACTAGCCCCGAAGGTAAAAGCCCGTACCAGCTTCTCGGGGACTGGATAGACGTGGTTGAAAAGTTTTCAGACGAAGTCGGGCTAGATGTTGACGATACGGACGAATCCAACAGAGCCTTTGCCGCAGCGGAGGATGAAGCCTCCAAAACAGCCCCAGAACCGGCGCCAATTGATGGTAAACTTGTTCGTACAAGTGGTCTCGCTGGACCTGCTAATGGCGCCAATGATCCCCCACACGATGAAGACGAGGATCCTACTAGTCCGAGAAAACTGAATGTCGAACGAATCATTCACAAGGACGGATTGGCTGTGTACAAGGACCAAGCAGGTCGATTATGGACAGGTTTGGCCACTTATTGGATTAAACGTGGAGAATTTGATCGAGCCAGAGATACTTTCGAGCAAGGCATCAAGAGCGTGCTGACCATTCGGGACTTTACGCAAATTTTCGATGCTTACGCCGAGTTCGGAGAGTCGCTGATTAGCGCGATGATGGAGAGTCTAGAGAACGAGGAGGATGAAGGGGATGCTGCTGAGACAGAAAAAGAGCTGGATGCTCGTATAGCTGAGTTTGAGAACCTCACGGATCGAAGGCCGTTTTTGGTAAACGACGTTTTGATCAGAAGGAATGTAAATGATGTGCAAGAATGGGAGAAAAGAGTAGCGTTGTGGGGGGAGGATGACGAAAAGGTGCGTGTCGTTATTGTATTGCTTTTCCCCTCTCATGCTTGCCGCTCTCAGGTTGCTCAAACATACACGAAAGCACTAGAAACGATCAATCCACGCAAAGCCACAGCTAATTTACACAGATTATACGTCAATTTCGCTAAATTCTATGAGGAGGGTGGAACAGCAGGACAAGCTGAACCAGATCTCATTAGTGCCCGTACAATTTTCGAAAAAGGCACAAAGGTAAATTTCAAGGCAGTCGAAGACCTTGCCGAGGTCTGGTGTGAGTGGGCGGAACTTGAAGTTCGTCACGAGTACGTTTTCTGCTACTTGATCTTCTAGTAAATGAAACTGAAATTGACATAGAAATTACGATGACGCCATTCGCGTTATGCAACGTGCTGCAGTTGTCCCCAAAAACATAAAGATTAATTATCATGATCATGTAGATGTCACTCATAACTTGCATGTCGGTTGTACTGACCTCTTTCACATTATAGACACTCTCCTCCCAAGCTCGCTTATTCAAGTCTCTCAAGCTTTGGTCCTTCTATGTCGATCTTGAGGAGTCTATAGGGTCTGTTGAGACTACGAAAGCTGTATACGATAAAATTCTGGAATTGCGGATCGCAAACGCCCAGATCATCATCAACTACGCCGCCTTTTTGGAAGAAAACAAGTACTTTGAGGATAGCTTCAAGGCATGTACGATCTCTGCACGTCGACAATGCTGTGACTGACTGACTGACTGACCAGGTCTATGAACGTGGGGTTGAACTGTTTACATTCCCTGTATCCTTCGAGATCTGGAATATATATTTATCCAAATTTGTAAAACGCTACGTACGTTTAGATTTACTCCTCCCTCAATGGTATGGTATAGGCTGAACTCAAATTCTAGGGTGGATCGAAGTTGGAGCGTGCTCGTGATTTGTTCGAACAAGCCTTAGAGAAATGTCCCCCAAAATCATGCAAACCACTGTTCCTCATGTATGCAAAATTGGAGGAAGACTTTGGGCTTGCAAGACGTTCAATGTCGATATTTGATCGAGCAACTCAAGTCGTTGCTGACGAGGATAAATTCGAGGTATGCATTGCCACCATTGTACCGTCCACCACTTGTGTACATCCTTTGCAGATGTTCACCATTTACATTGCGAAAGCAACTGCCAACTATGGGCTGCCTGCAACGCGACCCATTTATGAACGTGCATTGGAGGGTACGTCGATATGTTGATTATATATGTGTAACACTGATCTGTTTTTGGGTGTCATCAGTCCTCCCAGATCGTCAAACAGCAGAGATGTGCTTACGCTTTGCTGCTCTGGAGCGAAAACTAGGAGAAATTGACCGAGCTCGCGCAATCTATGCACATGCATCTCAATTTTGCGATCCTCGCGTCAATCCCCAGTTTTGGTCAGAGTGGAACAGCTTTGAAATTGAAACCGGTTCCGAGGACACTTTCAGAGAGATGCTTCGCATTAAGAGAAGTGTGCAGGCGCAGTTCAACACGGAAGCGAGTTATCTGGCGGCACAAACGATGGCAGCAAGGCAGGGGACAAGGAAACCTGAGGAGGCAGAAGTAGAAGATGCTATGGCCGCGGCTGAGAAGCAGGTGGGAGGTGACAAAGGGCCTGCATTCATTGCTGCGAAGAAGACTGCACTTGCTAATGCAGCGACGTCTCCCGAACCAGCCAACAATGCCGATGAAATACATATTTCAGACGAGGAAGATTTATGACCGTTTATATGGTGATAGATCATCTGGTCGTACTCCATCGTTCAATCTCAATATCGCAGATATCCCCTAGCGTGGCGTCCCAACTTGAGTCCGACAGCCAAGGTTGTTCAGCCCACTTCGATATCGCCCGACGGGAATCATCGAAAGAAATCGAATGACTTGTAAGACTGTTCACAAGATCGATATGCATGTCCAGTGAGCGATGATACGGAATGACGAGCTGCGAAGCGGATGTGACTAATGGGATACTTCATTGGCTTGCGTGTGACGGAGATTTTTGAGACGCACCAAATTTAAGTAGTGGCCAAGTTACCCACAAAGGCTGTTCGTGAACCCATTTGCATCCTTTGACATTGTACGCTTCGATCAGAACTGCTTCTAAATTATCTACTGCAACAACCATTTTACGAAATTGCTTTCCCTATGGACGAAGATCAGAACATTTTGGTCAGATGCAAAATAAAATCGTAGCTCACTAATCTGGCGATAACGACGTGTAATTCAGTGATACGTTTCTCCATGATCGCTAGCTTGGGGCTCACGAGCTGGGAGCGAGGTAGCCGGTTTAGAAGAAGTGAGATATCGTTACTTAGGACGGTGGCTTGATAAGATTGGGCAATAGAATTGAAAAATATTCTTACTCTAGATCAGTCCGAGTGTCCACCAAGTTTGTAGCAGCACTCAGGCCATCGATGAGGACCAAGTCGTTCCAAGTCCGGGCAATGAAGTGAAGTTCTTGCAAAAGCGACCTTATTTTGCGGTGATACGTGGATTCGGACAATCTAGAGGGAGACGACTGCTGTTTGGACTGTACCGGAGAGGCGGATGGAGTGGATGGGCCTCTGAAGGAGGCCAGGCGACTCATGGCATACGTTAGTTTGGGTACAAAATAAGTTTGGACGCTGTTTGAAAACTTCGTTCAGACCACCATCATGGCCCGCAAACGCAAAAACAGAACTCATCTGAAGGACTCCTCATCCCAGACCGCTACGGACGGTTTGCCCAAGTCATTCATTATTAAACATGGCCAAGTGGGTTCTTCGCTTACCCAGCTTGTTCGCGACTTCCGGAAAGTAATGGAACCCAACACCGCAAGTCGACTGAAAGTAAGTCTAGATATTTGTCCCATCTAATTGCTGCATAGTTTGACATAAGACAGGAACGAAACCGGAATAAGCTCAAAGACTATCTGACAATGGCACCAGCTTTACAAGTTACACACATACTCGCCTTTACAATGACTTCGATTGCCCCATCCTTGCGGATCATTCGTCTCCCAGCCGGACCTACCCTTAGTTTTCGCGTTGAGAGATACAGCCTTATCAAGGATATCGCGAGGACCTCTCGGAGAGCGCGGAGTATTGGCATGGAGTACCTTAGTCCACCTCTGGTAAGCGAGTTCCCGCCACACGTCCATTGCGCCTAATGTCAGACAAATGAAAACGAATAGCTAGTACTGGCATCCTTCCCCCCTCCGTCGCCAACGACACCACCTCATATCCCCCTTTTGATGAAGTCTTTCCAAACCCTTTTCCCCCCTCTTGCTCCACAGACCCTAAGCCTGTCCTCTGCCCGGCGAGTAGTCCTCGTGTCTTACAACGCAGATCATAGAACGGTGGATTTCCGACACTACATCATTACTGTAAAGCCCTACGGCGTTTCCAGGCGCGTTCGACGGATACTTGACGGCGGTACGGCTGCTACTTCAAAGAAAACTTCAACATCTTCGGGGGTTTTGAATCTGGGCAATGAAAAAGACATCGCGGATTTCTTGTTGCGTGAGAGAGGATTGGATGGAGGGTATGAAAGTGCTGCATCTTCGACAGAAAGCGTTGCAGGGGACGAAGGTGATGCCGTGAGCCTTGCAGATGATTATGTGGGAAGGAACAATAAGAAGGGACAAAGGCGAGCCGTCAGACTTGATGAAGTGGGACCACGGATGGAATTAAGGCTTGTGAAAATCACTGAAGGTGTTCCCGGTAAGGAGGGGAGTGTGATTTTCCACCAATTCGGTTTGTTCTTTTCGAACATCTGTCTTGTTATTTACTCAATGCTATTGCAGTGGAAAAATCAAAAAAAGAAATCGCTGCATTGAAAGCTGAGCATGCCGCCAAAGAGAAGCTGAGGAGAGATAGAAAAATGGAACAGGAGCAGAATGTGCTACGAAAAAAGGGCGTCAAGGATGCTCAGGATGAGCCTGAGCGGATAGCAGACGACGAGTCAGATGAAGATGAGGGTAGCGTTGAAGATGATGAGGGTGACATTGAAGATGATGAGGTTTGGGATGAAGACGAAGAGGACCCGGATAGCAGTGAGGATGAAGAGCGGAGGCAACCAACAAAAAAAATGAAATTAGGGCACAGGTGATAACTACCGTCCTAGAATGAGCGCTACATGCAGCTCAACATTAGTTTGAGACGAATGTTTGAAGAGCCTTGGACCAAAGTCTCTCTGCCCTCATTTTGACACCTTCCCAGTTATCCAGAGCCGGACGCACGTCGAGGTAAAAAGACAAGTTTGACAAGGAGTCCAGACTATGGCCTGTGTAAAAATCGATAATGTAGCGTGTTCGGACACCACATCGATCGACCACCCAGTCATGCCTGTCGAAAGGAGGAGAATAACTTGTGCATCCATGAGCTATAAAGGGAAGAAAATAATGTAGAACTAACATACCCGAGAAGGACTTTCCAGCGAGCTCGCAGGCTTTGTTCGTTTGGTCTGCCTTTGAAATTGACAAGCTTTACCCCGCCGCAAGCATCGCCGCCTCTTCCAGCCTCCCACTTCATGACCTCAGCCCAAGCACGCTCGTTCACAGCATTGTGGATTGGTACGATGGTTTTCATGTCAGCTGCTTGAGGGTTATGATTCTTACGAGCCATGGCTGCAAAAAACTGTGCTTCGGAAGGATATACCCAGTTTCCATCGGAAGCTTTCGGGATAGATGAGGTTTCGTGTTCTGTGGAGAGGGCAGGGTTCGAGGACGACGATTTGGAAGGGAATAAGCGAGTCCAGGTCGAGGAGGAGTTCTTGTCGACAGACGACGAGGAATGGTCGACTGGACAGCCAGACATGAGTGGATGAGGAGCCGGGCCGGCCTCTGCCAGTGATCCAAATGAATTCATCAAATATTTATTGTTCAAGTGTAACTGTGTACATGGGATTCCGAACATTCCATTAAATGAAATTGCGACCACGGTTCTCTCCACGTACTACCATAATCTCACCAGAGAAACGATGCTCTCATACCTCGTCTTGGAGTTGGATTTCTAAACACCGTGACGTATCAAAATGCAGCAGCTCGACACTTGTCTCTCATTAATCAGATTCTAATAACGCTGCAAGCTCGCGCTCCTCTTCTTCTGATACTTGGAATGATGGCGCAATTTCCCTGACCGCCTCTATCGGTCCGACGGTTGCAGGTGACGCAGGTATCGGTGTCAGCAGTTCTATGAAAAGAGTAAGCGTACACGGGGAATCAATCGAGGAAAAAACCACTTACCGCTGAGTTTCCATCGCCGGATGGTGTTGTCCAGACTTGCGCTCACAATCCAGGGTTCAATATATGACTTATTGCTGTCACTAGTGCATTTACGGAACCAAAGGCGGATCGCAATCACTTCGCGCCAGTGTCCCACGACCTCTCTGATGAATTCAGGCTCCTCCAAGGAAGATACGTCATATACGCGGATGGTATCACCAGCACCCGTCAATAAATAAGGCTCTGCAAGATCGGTCAGAAAAAGTGGCAAGATGGATTTGACATATTCTGGGTGTTTGATTTCTGGCAGAGATTTGGACGTTATCGAGGCGTCTAGAAGCACCTGAACCGTCTTGTCCTCAGAAGCTGAAAGGTTGCTTCAGTTGTTCACAGGACGTCTGTTGACTGACGACATACCAGTCCACAGCTGACCGTTCCCGTAAAAGATTTCATTGACTCTACCTTGATGAATAGCCAGCTCCTTCTGAACAGTGATTTTCCATGACTCATGATCCTTTACTGCACTCCATATTTTGACGACGCCCATCGTATCTGCACTAAAGAGAGTTGCAGAGGTGGCCGAACTGTCTTTGGCGGCTAGACACTCTACAGGGCGCCTATGGGATGAAATCGAGGCAATACTTCGAAGAGGTTGAGGTTGATGTGGGGTTGAGAGATCCCTGGATTTTGATGAGGTATATCGCGTTCTATGCTAGTTAGAGAGGCGCGTACCAGAGTCGCACAATTTTATCCGAACCTCCTGATATCAGCAATTGGGGAGAGGGTAGGACAAGAAGACTCTTGACGAAATCAGTATGCGCATCTGTTGATGAAAGAAGTTCTGCTGTCTGTAGGGCCAATGAGTGCCTTCATTTAACAATGACAGAGACAACATACTTGAGTATCCCAGAACTTGATGGTCTATTCCGACTCTGTCAGATAAACGACTATTGAAAGGGTGAATGAAGATTACTTTATCCCAAGATCCCGTTATCAAGATATCGCCATCGGTCTTATCATAAAATGCCAGAGTTGCCAAAGGACCAGTATGTCCTTTGAAAGTTTTGAGTATTTTACCCGTCTTGTTATAGATCAACAAAATATCGGATCATAGTAGAAGTGAAAGCTCACTTCAAGATCAATCTGCCGTGCAAAACTGGTATTTTCTGCGATCCAAGCATAGTTACCGCGTAGCTGAATTGCCAGTGCGTTGCCAGAGAGTTGTATTGGAGACCCAAAGGTCTTTGTCAACTCAGCCTTTTTTCTGCGAGCCTAATTCGCACATCAATATGGGTGAAAAGGAGAGAATGCACATAACCAACTTCTTCCTGAAGAAGCTGATCCTCTGAGACGAGAAAATTGGTGGATGCAGCCATGATCGATTTGATGACGTAAGCTATGTACGGGTGTGTACGTGTTATTTACAGGTGTTCTAATTATAGCTCTTGTAGCTTTTGTCATGAGACCATCTCCTCGCTGGCTCAATGCACTGCAGCGCCTGTCCTATCGTTCCAAAAGCGTAAGTTTCATTGGCCTTGGCCGTATGGGCAACGAAATGGCCTACAATCTTTTCTCTAAACAATATGCTCTTGATACCCAATATCACTTTGTGGTCTGTGACGCTGTCGCTGATAGTGCTCGAGCTTTCTGTGAAAGCTTTCTGAGTCGCTTACCTGCCGCGAAGATAGCTATTGCGACAACACCCGAGGAGTACGTGTCTTATATGCTTCGTCTGCCAATTTTGCTTCATAACAACTGATAGGGCAACGTTGGCCTCCCAGACCATAATCACTATGCTTCCTTCGTCCCCGGAAGTTCAGAATGTTTATGCAGAAGGCGTCATTCCGACGCTCCGCAGACTTACGAAGGATCAAGCACAAAGTACACTGTGTATTGATTCGACGACCCTGGACATCAGAGTAGCTAAGAATGTGGCTACTGACGTTGTTGGTACTGGTGCGCAAATGGTGGATGCACCTGTGTCTGGCGGTATGTTCCCGTATTCTGTTTATTTACATGTCAACTCTGAGCTTGATGAACAGGCGTGACTGGCGCGAAAGCTGGTACCCTATCTTTCCTCGTGGGAGGCACAGAAGCATCTTTCGAGCGTTCCCGCAGTGTTTTGTCCCTCATGGGTCAGCGCATCATACACTGTGGACCGTCTGGTTTGGGATTAGGTGCAAAGATATGTAACAACGTGAAAGCTTTTTTGCTTATCGATTGGTTTCTTCGATCCTAATTGTTGTATCACCGTGTGCAGCTTGTCCTTGGCGTCGAGCAAATTGTGGTAGGAGAAGCTATGCTCCTCGGTCAGAGCTTAGGTTTAAATCCTGCCGTTCTTGCCGGTGTCATCAATAGCAGCACAGGAGCCTGCTGGTCATGCTCTGTCAATAATCCTGTTCCTTCTGCGCTCCCTGAGAAATCCCCGCCGTGTGAACGTGATTATGAAGGCGGCTTTGCGACCTCTTTAATGTTGAAGGTAGTCAATGTTACTCAACACTGGATCATCGATTTGATTGTGTGTTTCTTTTAGGACATGGGTCTTACGACAGAAATTGCAAATCAAACAGGAAGTCCTCTACCTCTCGGTAAAGCAGCGGAGAATTTCTATGCACAGGCCGTCAAGGAACAACCAGCCTTGGCACGCAAGGACTTTTCTTCTGTATACTCCTTTCTAAAATTGAAAGAGAAGAATTAAACGAACGTTACTTAGTACTATGTATTAGTAGAATATCAATTACGTACATAAGATTCATTGTGTACATTGAAAGTCAATTACATAATGTTTACAGGCAGACGACTTGGACAGAAACGAAATGGCGGACAATCCCCAGAAACCAAATGCCATTATCTTTGGTCAGTTCGGCGGGTCGAGAGTGTTCTTGCAATCCAATTAACTCGTATTGTAACTAGGAGGCCTAAACACCTATTCACGCGCACTCGCTGCACTTCTAGTCCCGCTTGATGGTGAACGCTTGGTCGCGGTGCGAATGAATCTCAAGAGACTACCAGATCTATGATTTACCTCTGCTTCAGCATGTTCGGATTGTTGATAAATTCTCTGTTGCTCCTCCAACAACGTGGGTGATACTTGATATACTTGATGTTGAGGTGACTGTACAACGAGATGCTGACTGCGACCGTGACGCCTCAGTTACATAGGTGCCGAGTTCCCCAAAATTATTGCAAAGCCTCAAGTAGAGTATCGGCAGGCAAACCTCACTGTTGCGTGTTCGTATCTATATATCTTTATCTCGAGATGGATCTTGTCTGACTCTTTAAGAAGCTGCTGTCGCATCTGCGTTTGATCCTCCTGAAGGGCAAACAGCTTACGATTATGTATTTGATTTCACTGGTGAGGTTAGGCATGATCGAACGGAGATGGTGAGCATTTTTCTTCTTCCATTGATTCTGTTATAAATTCGGTGCTCAGATTCAAATTACTTCAACGTGTAACGTTGCAAGGCTGATTGGCCTCGAAGCTGCAAAGCGGAAGGTCAAAGCTTACGTTCGACTTCAACATCCTCTGTATGAAACTTCTGCCTCAAACAAAGACTCTCATGACGAGAAGGAAGATGTCAAACCGGTTGGTACAATTGGGATCTGGTGGCATGAAACGCTGCGAATGCTTGCGGCAATCGAAGAGTTTGTGCTTTTTTCATTGAACTCCGTGTATCTAATCCATATTCAGCCTTAATGTCGTCATTCTGCGAGTTGGATTCGCATATGGACCGTACACTGACTTTGGCATTAGTATGTTGATTTGCCCTCCTAAAAAGATCGATCTTGTTCATTCATAATTTTAGTCTCCTCTGCGATCACGGTAGGATCTGTATATGGCTATCTCAAAAAGCCGATGAAGTCAATGTAAGCCACTTGAAGAATATGATGCCATAGCTCATATTTTTTTTCACAGGTGGTCCCCTGGAAAGAATCCAAGCAACACTGTTCACATCGATGACATTGCGGGTGCTCTTTGGGCTTGTGCGCAGTGGATGGCTCCCCTTGGACGGAAAGCCGCAGACTCCTCAGCAGGAGAAGAAATCATCTTCCACAACGAGAAGAAAAAGGTCAAGGATGTCCAAGGCATGCCACCCCATGACCAAAAACTCATCGCGCCCCTTTTCAATCTGGTATGATCTTCTAACATTTGGTTCATATTTCTGTTGATAAGCCTATCAGGTCGATGATTCCAACTCCACTCTCCTCAGCATTGGGCAGATCGTCACCTCGTTTTTTGGAACAACTTTCGAGTTTTTTAATATCGTGGAGAGTACGTTGCTGAAGGCAAGGTTTACCTCTGTACTTCCGACCGGATCACTCTTAATATGACTCACTCGTAGTTGGCTGATGATTCTGTGGAAGACATAAACGAGCATCATGTCAGCGGCTGGACGGAAATGCTTCTGACCTCGACGCCACCCATACCAAATACTCCCCTGTCCGCATATATGGATAGATATGCATTGGATAAGCATGTAGTTGCCCTCAATAGCATAAAGATCAAGGAAATCGTGGGCTACAAATTGAAGAAGCCTCAGTTCAATCACGAGACGGTGAAGGAGACTGTAGACAAGTGGAAGAGCGAGGGTAGCTGGCCAATTCTCGAATAATTCATCATCAGTCCTTTCTCAGTGGCTACTGGTGAGCTTAATAAGTGATAATCCGTAGTACTGTACCACTGATGCCCATCAGCGTTACGTCGAATTGGGTTTGCCCGCATACCCGATACTTACATACCATATTCACCATTCAATTAATTACTTCTCTCTTATCCTTTCTAATATGGCTGCAGACGTTTTTGATGTGTTTCGTGTAATATTAATATATCTTGATCATTAAGTTAGGATTAGCAAGGGCTGCAGTGAGTTCTATGTGCTGATAGGTATGTCGGTCGGTAGAGAACAGTGACGGTTCCTCTAATCCTCTAATGCTGATCGGAGTGCTGGCTTTGAAGGGGGTATGACATCTTCTAGAAAACCTGGTAAGAAACGTTCCATCCTCTCTTGAGTCGCTGTCCAGAGGGTCCGTTGCCGTTCGTCCCTTTCGTCGTGCCCTAGCGAGGGCGGAACAAGAATACCAACAGCATTCATGACGAGGACAACATTCTTCAATGATTCCGGGACAGCTTCGTACTGAAATGATGATTAGAAGGGAAAATGATGCAGTAATTCTACACACCAAATGATCTCCCTTATCAATGTTCATTAAACGGTCCAGCAAATCCAGTATCTGTATCCAAAGAATCCGGAAATCTGCTTTTACTTGATCTTCGCGAACGTCGAGGTGCATAAATGCTTTGCATAGAAGGGCTGAGGCTCGGAGACGGGTTTCTGACATTCCTTGTGGATCACGTTGGAAGACCTCTGCCTTCAAGAGATCATCCACAAGCGGGAATACGGCACGGTTGAAGATTTCTTCTACTTGAGAGTGATGGAAATTGTCGACGATAATGTGTGGGCCCAGCAAGATGCGCTGCAAGTGGCTAATGGCGTTGTGTCTGATTTCCCGTGCTGCATTCGAAGATTGACGAGAAAGCGACATCAATAAAGGCAAGCACAGTTGTCGCCAGGCTGTGCGTTCTTCAGTTTATGTTTTGCCACGAATACAGAGGAAATAATCAGACCTTGATCTTTCGGCAGATGGGAAGCATCAATTACGCGAGACAGGAATCTATGCAGGTTGAATAATATATCAACAGCTGTTTTCCCTCGGGCGACAACAGGAGAACTGTGTGAACCTAAGTTACAGCAGCTGGGTTTGGCATCGATTACGTACTTAGAGGAAGTCAAAGGTTCATTTCGGCGTCCTTTCACCTGCTTGCTTTCCGTCGATGCCCCCGCAATTGTTGCGAAATCATCCAAGATGGTGATAAGACCTACAAAATTATCCCCGGTGATCGACTGCTCTGGTCCGTCAGAAGTAATGGTTGTGATGAAATCGAAAGACATCCGAGCTCCTTCTGAGTGGGGTATATTGGAGCGGATGATTGCCAAAAATAGGTTCCACTCGGTCTGAGACCTTATAAATCAAAGTTGAATGTTATGAAACATCAAGAATAAGTTTGATGAAAAGAGACCTTATGATATCTCGATGCTTTTGGACAATAAGGATGACGCCTGCGACGACTTGTTCGCCTACAGAACTCACGACAGACTGTGGTAGTCCTGATATTAGGTCGAACGATACATAAATTTGATCTCGAAGAGAAGGCTTTGCCAGTGATCAGTATACAAACCTTAATCTGTTTGGTAGTCAGTTACCTTTTGAGCTAGAATCAGGCAGAGTCGCAGCAAGCTGACGACTGCACGTTCAATGAGAAGCATGCTATACTGCGTTGAAGCAGACAGCAAAGCTGACAAGTGCTCGAAAACAATGGGCCTATTTAATAAGTTCTTAGGCATGTTCGCTGGTAATAGACCGCAGAGGACGAACCAAAGGTGTTCAATATGCTGCTCCGCTTGACATGATATGCTAATCATCGTTTCTAGAAGAAACACGGATGCAGGATCATAAGGAAGTGTGTATGAGTGGCCGTCATAGGAAGGTGATATAGTGTCATCCGACTCTTGCTTCAGTCTGGATACAGTCCTTTCATGCGCAAGGGCTTCCAAGGCACGAATAGCTGCAATCAGTGCATCGAGGTCGAGTTGTCTGCAACATTTATTAGATCCAGAGTACCTGGGGGCTGGGCGTACTCACACAATCTGACTGTATAATTCGTCAAGTCGGCACGAGGTTATGCAATCAATAGTGCATAAAGTATTTTCGATATCCGTTCCGCTTGCGTCCGGTACAAGACTTTCAGCACTGGCAGCATAGGGCGTAATCAGGTATGACGATAATGCAGAGAGTAAACCGCCTTCACTCCTGGTTGTAGGACGTGACGGTTGATTCCCTCGAAGAGGAATCATGGAATAGCCTCCAAGGAAGTCTTCCATTTGTAGCATCCTTACTGGAAGAAGAGAGTGTAAGAACAGGTTTTGAAACATCTCGAAAATCTAAAGAATGTTTTAAATTCTGAGAATTAGCATGATAACTGCATGCACACCTGCATCCAGCCCTCTCGTATAGCATTTCCATTGCCATTCACAATGTTGAACAGGACAACGGCGGCCAGTTGACCTTTGAAATTGGTTCCAAATTTGACGGAGAGATTCGACACCGTAATGGATTGGCCCTCGACGTCGATTACGGGGTAATTTGGTACTCGAGCAGGAAGTGATTCGGAGAGCAAACTCGTGACTTGTGACAGTGAAACTACCACAAAATCGAAGACATCCGGTAAGTGGAACTGGCCTGCAAGTGTCGCACACTGCCGAAATCCTGCAATAGCTCGTTGAATGATATAATCCTCCTCGAAGCTAATGAAGGCGTGCGCTATAGCTGAAATTACGGATTTCCACACAGCCTTGAACATTTCAATATCAAAGAAGTAGGAGTTACAGATCATGAAGTCACCTTGTGAGAGTTTGTGAGGATTGTACAAGTCACAAGAAAAAAAGATTGTAATGCTCACCAGCTTGTCTTGAACGTGCCAGAAGTTCTTTCCAAGCATATTCAAAACCCAGCTGTCCAGTATGCTCCTCTGGCATGACAATTTCTCGTTTCCTGATGGAATCATAAATGTTTTGCTAGAACATGTAAGCACTCGGGAAGGATTCAGAAAACATGGTGACTCACAAGAAATTCTGGCGAAAAATCTGTACCAGCATTAACCCCTCTCAGGTTCCTTTGGTAGTCCTCAATTGTCATTCGTTTCTGAAGGGTGATTAGAATAAGATATAACACCGAAAGAAAACGACCGACCCTTATCTGAGGGTTATGTAGATCAGTATTAAGCATTATAACTGAATACGCCAGAACATAGACGGCGTCCTCGGACTTGATCTCTTCTGAAAATCGAGGAAATTAGACTAGACGAAATCGGACATCAAACCAGTGGTACCTGGACCAGACGCAAAGTAGATGGAGGCGAATACTTCCGTGATACGGGCTATTTGTTGCGCTTCTCCAGGAAGCCGAAAGGTCTCGAGGAGCTCTCGCATAGCATCCGCAATAGGTTTCTAGATGTCAAATTGAGACAGCGAACACAAAGATACAACAAAATGGCATACATTTTTAAAATCAAACAGACCAATGAAAGCCTTTAGTATTTCAATGTTTTCTGGCTTCGAAATATAATCTCCCAGTAATCGTTTGTCTATTCTTGTACAGCCCTTCAAAAATGTTGCTAGACTGTATGCCTTTGAAATCTCGGGAGATAAATCTGTATAAATAAGACCATTCTCTTCAAGAAATGCAAGACCAGTTTTTGGTTTGGAATTGAACCGAGCAGCTCCAGTCAATATCAACTTTTTCTGGGACTTTGTCTGCAAGAGGGACTGCGGCGTAGGGAACTCCTGCGGTGATGAAACGATCAACACGTTTTAGATCGTTGAGGAAGAAACGCTTACAGAGGGCCATGGTTCGGTGGCCTGGAAATAGAACATCAGAATCTTAGTTTTTTCGAACAGAAAGTGAAGTACAAACACCTTCGGCACGAACTGCCATGTCGTTCACAAAAGCTAGCAGAATGTCTAAGCAGAGGTACTGTGCGTTTCTTTGCTGCGCATCTTCAGGGAGTTGGTCCGATGAATAGACAGCCTAGATGAATTAAGTGAATCCAAAACTTAAAGACGGAAACAGATTGATAAACACTTTTGTCAGAAAATCAATAAGGCGCTCAAATATGTTTTCGCAGTTAATGTCACAGTCGTAATTCGCGTACAGGTCAACCATGAAGCTAGGGTGCCGAGAGATTTGGGTAAGGTTTTCTAAAATCAGATTACGGGTCTCTCCCCGTGCTGGTGCGACTAAAACACGAGAGGGACCTGCGATACTCCTCTCTGGCTCCGTTTCGGGATCAATCGGGTCCGTATTCAGTTTGGGAGTGGCGGGAGTGCCAGGCCTTGGCGATCCAGAGTACACGTCCTTCTTTCCGGATCTTGATAGCGGATTAGGCTGCCCCCTGGGATGGCCTGACAAAGGCGAAGCCAACCTACCGATCGTGAATGCCAAAAATAGTTCTTGCTGTAGCTTGAGATGTTTCCGCATTGTATCAAAAACTGTAGCTATAGCACGAAGCGAAGAATAGAGAACTGCAGTGTTATCTGAGCGAGCGAGCTGGAAGAGAAATTTACAGCCAGGATCGAGGATAAGCGCCTCGAGAGAAGGGAATTCCATTACGCATGGACCGGATTCCTCAAGGGCTGCATTGAGGATACCTAGGGCGATAAGGCGGGTCGAATCAGTGTGTTGTTGATCATTGGGATCCAAGACATTGACAAGAACGCGAAGAAGCTCAACAATTGATGGTAAACCGTCTGTGTAAGTCAATGTTAGTAATATATTGGACAGTAAATTGATCCCTTATACATTGCGGGCGATCAACACGAGGAGTTGGGAGTGATTTCGTGTCCAAGGTTGCCTCCGGATCGGATTTGGGCGCGGGGGGTGCTTCTTGAAGGTCCTCTTCAATATCTACAGCTGTTTGAACAGACATCTTGATTTCACTGTCTGGGCTATCCTCATCCACAGTCCGCAATCTAGCTTCTTCTTCCTCGGGGTTTAGGGAATGCAATTTGGAGAACACGGTTCTGACCAAGGCATGCATTGTGTGTTCTGCGGATCGGCGAAGTGTCTCTGTGCCAAAAATGAGTGTGTTTGCATGAAGAAGCACTTCAACTCACCACTGAGGCGCATCTGACAACAAGTAGTCAGCACGGTTTCAAGCATTTCGCATACTTCGATGTCGCCTAGTCCTTTGCCGACACTACCACACAGACAGACTTGTATAACGGCCATAATCTTGAGAAGTACCACCTCGTCCCCTGAGGAATCACTGGCCTCGAATTTGCAGTGAGAAACCGCGCTACTTAACTCGATCAACGCAGCCTCGAGCGTGATCGAATTCGAGGAAATAAGACCACAAGTAAAAAAACTATACAAGGCCGAGAGCGCAGCAGCCGTGATTGGACCGGTCGACAGCGAAGAACGTATAATTGCAAAGAAAGGCGCAAGAATAACAGGCAATTCGATGGTGCTAACATCTGTTACGTCCATGAGTATTGTAACGAATGTGGACGTGTCAGCGTACCGTCGATGTCTCTCAGAGCTCTTTTAAGATCTTGGAACCCCCCCATGAGTTGAGATTCTTTACTTCCCCGCCCAAACGACTGCGCAAGAGGAAAAGTCGATATCCTGAGACCGAGGTTGCTTCCCAAAGCGGAATCTTTTGCACTCATGAAATGAGCCGACGAAGCCCATCGAGAGTTCTTACGCATTGCAGAGGTAACAGAGAGGATTTCGGAGTAGAGGACATGTTTGTGTGAGACGGTCTTGGACGTCGTTTGGGTAGAAGTCATTCAGAATGAATATAAGTATGAATTTGAGATTTCAGACTACCGAACTGCCACAATGTAACATATTACGTAAAGTCAGTTTCAACTTGAAGCACGAGGATAACTATTGTCCCGAGCTCTCTCCTGCTGCTCCTACTCTTGAAGACATCGCAGCTTGCCCTGCCGCTGTAGCAGCCAGCCTCGAGCGTTTCCTCTCTGCCTCTACGGAAACCGGTTCAGCATCAGAAGTCGGGTTCAGCTGTAACTGGCTTAATGCTCACCTGCTTCCTTTTCTTGTTCAATCTCAGTCACAATTGTTTCGATTTCAGAAAGTTCAAGGTTCTAGAGACAAGTTAGTAAAGTCCGAGGGGACAAAACGATGGTGCAACACACAGTGACCTTCCCGTAACTCTCCATAACACTGATCTCTATATTCTTGGCGCCTGTCTGTACAACCTCCAGTAAACTTTTAATTGTCAGCTTAATACTCTCTTCCCTCGTCATGTCGTCTTTGTGGTTCTTCTCTAGAAATTCTCGGACAGTTTTCGAAGAACGACCAATAGCGTTAGCCTACCGCAAACTGTAGTCAGAGTTACGATAGAGGGGAGTTGCCTTACCTTCCATGCACTATAAATACCACTGGGCTCCGTTTGATACAAACGTGGTCTATTATCATGCGGGTCAAATCCGACGATGAGGGTGGAGATTCCAAATGGTCTGACACCACCCGATTGAGTGTAACGCTTAAACGAGAATAGATGATTCATCTAGTCATATCGCCCGCCATGGTTAGCGTACCTGTTGTATGCCTGCAATATGCCTTGTAATGTATTCAACAGTTACTGGGTCTTCCACAGTAAGGCGATGATTCTGGCATTCTATTCGCGCTTTATCGATCAACACTCGTCCATCTGCCGTTAGTCCTACAGGCAACATGAACATTTAGAAGCAATGCCGAGCTACTGTCCACGAACCGGCAAATGCGAGGCAGACGTGGTCATCCAACATGACAACTTTCCTCACTGTACGAGGATCCTGCAGCTGGAGAACCGACTTCTTTTCTACCCCCAATATCGCTACATCCTTGCCGCGTACCCCGACCTGAAGAATATCGACGCTGAGTGCAGGCCAAAAAAAAGGACAGGAACTACGTACAGCGCAGGTTCCTTTTCGTACTGCTTCTAATGCATATTCGACCTGTATGATCACGCGAGTATTCGTTTACGATCAACTTGAACCGACGCGAGATCAGACCTACCTGAAATAAGTGACCGTCAGGAGAAAAAACGGTAAGTGCTGTAATAGATTAGTTCTAGAGTGTGATTTGCGGAAGGCCTCTATACCTCGATCGTAGGACCTAGACATGGGCTGGATGAACTAATACTGAAGCAAGCCGCACGAACGTCGAACGCGCGTCGAATATGTGTCACGTGGTGTTAAATAAGTCTCTTACATAATTTCTGGTAGGTATCGCACATGGTCAAGGACACTAGCAAGTTGAAGTCAATCTCCTGTGGCATTTGCTCTCAAACTCTCGATACCCTCACTCTTTCTGAACGCCAGGCACATTACGAGCTCCATTTCAAACAGGAGAGTCAGCGTGAAGAAATTTTCAACAATGGCTCCTACAGACCCTTCCAAATTCAAGTTCTCAACAAAGTTAAGAGGAAGTGCATAAGTGGCGCTAAGGAAAATGATGTTTTTTGGTATCCCTCTCTGGCCAGCTCTAGCCCAATACCATCAAACTACACACCAGGTAAGTATACAGTCATTGACGTTGCTACCTTATTCAGTGTTGTCGCAGGCATTATACCACTTCTGAAGAGATATCTTTCGACATCTCATGCAGAGGGCAGTACTTGCCGTGCAGCTCTTTGTTACCCAGGCGTTGTACACATTAATCGGGAGTTTTGGGATGCAAGTTGGGGTTGTGGGTATGTTCTATGATCGAATGGTCGCAGTGTAACTTGTTTTCTGAAGATGAATTCAGATACCGTAATTTTTTGATGGCATGCGCCGCACTGATGGACCAACCATTGCAGCCATTGTACTTCCCACTTCTCGATGCTCCCATAGGACCTGGCATCAGGAATCTGCAAAGATGGATTGAAACTGCTTGGCAGGCTGGTAATTACTATATCACCACTACATCCAAAGACATTACAATTTGTCATAGGGTTCGACAGAGACGGTGCTAAGGAGCTCAAAAACTTGGTCGGCACCAATAAATGGATTGGAACCTCAGGTACAGCCGTTCTTTCGTCTGCCTGATTCTTTTACTTATCACTATTTTAAGACCTATGGGTAGCATTCTCATTCCGCGGGATACCGTATGTCCTGCCACATGCATAGAGGCGTGTATTTACCTTGTTATAGTGCAGAGCTTGTCGATTTCAATATTAAAGATCAACCTCAGGGTAGGATTGCCTTTGGCGTCATAGGAAGGTACTGATATGTAGTTTGCAGGAATCCAGCTTTTAACAGATTGGGTGGTCGAATATTTCTCTCCTTCCAGCCAAGGTGTTACGGTCCACGATGTTCTTCGTAATGCTTCTCCTGTATTTGATACAAACCGGATGCCTCTTATCCTTCAAGATGACCGTCATTCCCGTACAATTGTTGGATATGAAGTATCACGAGACGGTGCTGTCAAACTATTGATGTTTGATCCTGCCTTGTCAGTCCTTATTTTTTCGCATTCTGAGCCTTGGCTTATGTACCTATCAGTGTTCCGAGTAGGTCCTTGAGGAATCTAGCCCTGTCTTCTGCCTCGTTTTCAAGTGGCAACTTGAACGATCAGTCCATATATGCCGATAGTGCTTCTTCTCATGTAATTCAACGCAATCCCCACAAGCGGCCATCGGACACCCCACTTTTGTTACCAGTCGATGAAATTCTTGTGAAACGTACACATCGACTCTGGAACCAAGATAGCCAGAGTGAAGGCGATGAACCCTCGCTTCATGAAAAAGTCCAAGGTGTCCAAGCTTCTGATGACAAACGTCTAGGCACCGTATTTGATCACAGTGGAACAAAATTAGTTTCGAGTCTGAATCGTCAGCAATTTACCCATTTCAGGCTGAATCCAAAGAGACTTAAGTCTGTTGCCCATAACTTCTGTTCTCGTTACGAGCTATTGACTCTTGTCGTGCATTTACAGAAAACAGAAATACCAGATACTGTATTTTCCTATGTCCGCCCCTCTAACAGACGAGGAAAAAATTCAAGCCAAAGTCGTCACCAGTAGAAAAATTGGTTAATAATATGCATGGATTACTGATTGATAGAATAAGGCGCATACACTTAATCGTGTTGCGATGTGACTTTTAGAATTCAGCATGATGCCATGACATCGTCCTTTGATTCCAGTGTTGGTGATAGTACAGAATCCAAGCCGGGCAGAGACGGCAAGTCCAATGCAGCAACAGCGCTGCGCAATGCTCGCTCCCAAGCCTCCTCAATCCTATACCCCCCTCCCCTCATGATACCTTCGCGGTCTTTTCTAACAGCTTCACTCATGAAATCCTCATACCCTTCGCTTCGGAGTGTATATTTGTCCTCGTATGCATACCAGCAGTCTTGGAAAGGTACGTGGGGAACATCGGGTACGGCCGTACTTCGGCCTGTTCTGACCCTCAATACACTTGGGTTACTTTGAGACACAGCCGTCGATGAACGAGTTGAGGATCGCTTCAGTGCATTTGCACGAGACTTGGCGATGACCTTGGCCGCGTTTTTGTCACTTGTTTCGAGTTTGTCGATGATCTCTCTCCTGCCTTTTTCGCGCTCCTCTTTTTCTTCTTCTTCTTCACGACGAAGTTCCATGGCCCGCTGCTCGCGATCTCTCCGCTCAGCGTCTTCCTGGTCTCTGAGAGCTTGTGCATACGCTTCCTCACGTTGTATGTTGAGCTCAATGAGGGCAGCATTCTCGGCACGATAATTATTAATACGAGCTTCAGTCAGAGGGAGATCGACCTCATTTATAAGGTTGAAAGCTATGCAGCTATTAAGTGAGCCCAAAGCTCGACGTGATCCAAAAGAGCTTACTGATGTCTTCGACTTCTTCTAGATAGTCGTTGTAAGAGCGGAGATCTGGAAAGTCTTCACGGCGTTTATTGAATCTGGATGTAAGTTGAGGTAACAGATGATTAGGGGGAAGGAAAGATGGTATACTCTTTCGCAATTCGCCTTCGAATGGCAACTTCCTTTTCGACACCCAGGTCTTCGAATGTCTGGGGCATGAATGCGAGCTTGCGGAGGACCTTTGTACAGATCGGACAAGGCGCAGGTCCAAGAGTAAATAGACGGTCTATACATGATTCACACCTACAGAACATAACTTGTGATTATTTACTGGGTGAAGATATGACATACATTTTATGATAACAAGAGCTAACCAATAAGCGTAGCTTTGGATTCAAGTAACGATCGCTTTTACAAACGGGACACTGATCATCCATAGACTGTATAATGCTTAGCAGATAAGATGAGAAATTGTAAGAGAGAGAACTAACGAAGAACTCTGAAGTTCTGCCAGAGACATCCTTGACTCCACCACCGAACACAGTTGTAGACGTGCTTTGGACCACCTGGGGCGTAGAAGACCGTGTATGTGAATTTGAAGAAGCTATACCACCTTTGCGGACGGTTTTTCCGCGCAGCCATCCACCGATGTTGGAGGACATGATGAGAGGCTGGGCTGACATAATCCAAATTTTCATTCCTTTCCTTCACCCCGAATCCAATGCCGTCCCTTTCGCTTGTAATCCCTTCCAGTCGTCGCGAGCATCATCCCATCGTCTCCGATGCACCCATGACTCCTCCCCTGTCTCCAGGTCGCAACGAAATTAGTACTGATCCTATCGTTGTAGACTCGCATCCAGACAGTCATGCAGCTCCCGAAATGCAGGTTGATCACCCAGAACCTTCTACAGACTCTGTATCACAACCTCCCCTTCGGCTATTGGAAGACGAGCATGTACATCTTCAAAAGTCTGGGTTAAGATTGTCAGATTTTGAGGTCCGAGGAACTTTAGGTTAGTGTTCTCTGGAACCCCGGTTCATACTGACCTAGTTTTTTGTCTACCAGGTACTGGGACATTCGGAAAAGTCTTGCTTGTTCGCCATCGTTCTTCTCCTGCAAAACCAGGCACCCATAATCACTTCGCAATGAAGGTTCTTCGCAAGACAGAAATCGTCAGACTCCGTCAAGTAGAACATGTGAATGCGGAACGTTATATCCTGTCTCGGGTTCACCATCCTTTTGTTGTTGACCTCTTCGCCACGTTTCAAGATAGCCTCAACGTTTATATGTTGATGTCTTATGTTCCTGGCGGGGAGTTATTTACCCACCTTAGACGTGCACAGCGCTTCACGCCGGACGTGACTCGCTTTTATCTCGCAACCATCATCCTGGCTTTAAGATATCTACATTCTTTCAACATCATTTATCGCGATCTAAAGCCTGAAAATCTTCTCCTCGACTCTCGCGGATACCTTCGCCTTACTGATTTTGGTTTTGCGAAGATCGTCGACGACCGTACTTGGACACTCTGCGGTACCCCAGAATACCTTGCTCCTGAGATTATCCAATCTGACGGCCATGGGAAGGCAGCAGACTGGTGGGCTTGTGGTGTTCTTTGCTACGAGATGCTCGTTGGTTACCCTCCTTTCTTTGACGAATCTCCCTACGGTATCTATGAGAAGATACTCAAGGGACAGATACACTGGCCCAGGAGTATGGACCGTCTTTCGCGTGATCTTATCAGGGCATTCCTGAACCCTGACCGTACTCAACGCCTCGGAAACATGATAGGAGGGCCACAAGATATCCTAGACCATCCATGGTTCAGAGGCGTTGACTGGGATGCCCTAGAACGCCGTGAAATCAATGTTTGCCCTCGCCTTTGTCACTTTGTGAGTTTACTGATATTTCTTCTCAACAGGCCCCTATCATTCCGCATACGTCATCTGTGGACGACACTCGCCATTTCTTGCACCTCCCCCTTCCCTCCATGGAAGAAATGCCTGGTCTGGTTAGAGAAGAACAACCGCCAGCTGTTCACCAGCGTTTTGACCCGATATCCTACCAATTCCTTGAGTTTTAATTGACTGGTTCATTTTCATCTCCATCATCCCTCAGATGTCGTTGCACTCTGTATGCTTGTACATCAATTATCTGGCCATTGATATGGCCGCCTTCTTTTTTTTTTTTGAGCTAGGTTTCATGGTATTCATATCACTCCAAAATAATCTTGTAGCCTTCTCTGCTTTAAATTTAGGAACTGTATCAGTGTTATATCCCCTTGCGCCACACACATTCCTTGCCCTTTTATGCTGCTTCTGTTGTTGCTTGACATTCCTCCTTATTTTTGTCTTACCATACCCCGTGTAGCTAGCCTTGTCTGTGTATTAGTGTGTTAAGTTATTAGCCTTTGTATGATATCGAAGGCTTGTATCAATCGTGTCATGTTTATGTAAATTTCGTACAAGTACCGTAATACATAGTATAGCCGTGCTCTAGCTATTGACACTCAGCGTATAACCTGCTGCTCGCGGCTGTAGATTTGGCTCAACGCCAGCTCATCTATCATCTTCGAATCCTCCGTCATACCATTACTCAAATGCTCGCTGCCGCAACCTCATTTTTCTCCAGAACTGCTATATCCCAATCATACAATATCGGTACTACTGGTACTACTGGAAGCAGACCTTCAACACCTGGTCATGCAACCACCTCGATGACCCATCCGGCGGCGTTATCTTTGTATGTTGGATTGTGGAGAGTTCAATCTGCATTTCACAAGGTCACAAATAAACGCGTCTCGGTGTGGAGCTTTGATAAAAGGGGAACAGATATAGAACGACAAAGTCCCTTGGCAAGAGAAAGGACTCTTGAAGTTTTGAAGGCAGAGGTTGAGCAAGCATTGACTATATCTGTGTCTTTTACTCAACGACATCGACATTAGGCCTCTGCGCTCGGGAGGCTCCGTCATCCCTCCATTCTGGGCAAGCACATTCTTTGACGTCAGGGACTCCCCGATCTTCTTACCTCTTTCTTCAGAAATGGTTGAGCCTTTAGAGGAGACGCGAAGTGAATTGGTTTTCGCAACAGAGCCAATATTATCCTCTCTAGAACTAGCAATACAGGATTCTGGGAAGAACTCGGGGTTGGTTGATTTAGATGAGGTCGAGGTGCATTCACTTTTTGAGGAGCTTTGGTAGACGGCTGATTCATAAACCTCGGCAGATACAAAAAGGTATTATTCAAGTGTGCAAAGGGCTTTCATTTCTTCACACCTCAGCCCAACTGATACACTCGAATATCAATCTGGAGAGTATCGTTATTAATGGTGCTGTTAGTCCTTACACAAGTTTCCACAAAATAATACTTAACAGGCACTTAGGGAGACTGGAAGGTCTCAGGTCTAGGTCTAACGATACCCTTGGTTGGCCCCGGGGGATCCCCCACACGGTGGGAGTTCCCAACATTTGATGCGCGTGCGCCCCCATATGTCCAGCGTTTGTTCGACTATATGGGTAATGAATAAAAACCTGAGAGCCTCGCGTTATGCTTAATTCTTGTGAATACAGCGCCAGAATATGCCCTTGATGAGCTTCTCATGACAGCGTCGGATATGTTCTCCCTTGGTTGTGTCATCTATGCAGTCCATCGCAAGGGACGGACACCTTTCAGGACGCATGGCAGCCTTGCAGGCTTGCGGGAAAATGCAGGAAAACCTTTATCAGGCATAGAAACTTTGGATCGCGATCTACAAGGTAAGACTACTTTATGCGCCAGCACCGTTTTGCATTTTCAGCTGTATCTCAGGCATGCTTAGCTCTCTGATCACACGGCATCCAAATAACAGACCGACACCCGCCACTCTCCCCTCTCACCCATTCTTCTCTTCTCTGCCCATTTCGACCCTCAACTTCTTAGATCGGTCAAACTTCACTTCGAAGACCAGAGAAGAGAAAATATCATTTATGAAAGGACTTGTGAATGTTTTGGATAAATTTTCAGAGGGTCTTCGGACTCGGAAGATTTTGCCAACCCTTCTGGAAGAAGTTGTATATTTGCCCTTGCGAGTATAAAAGCTAATGATAAAGTTTCACAGATGAAAGACAACAGCCTACTTCCATACATCTTACCCAACGTATTTGCTATCTCAGTGGCGCTCTCCCCAGACCAGTTTGCAAGCATTGTTTTACCAAGTCTCAAACCGTTGTTCAGCATCAAAGATCCACCACAGAATATGCTTACTTTATTGGATAACCTTTCGATGCTGCAGGGCAAGACAGATAAGGCGGTGTTTAAAAATCGTGAGTAGCATCTTGTGGTTCCAGCGGCCGACTTACAATCATGGTCTAGATGTGTTACCCCTGGTATATAATGCTCTTGAATCTGACCATGCAATTGTGAGCACCCCTCTCGTCTAGGTGTTGTCTTCCAACTGTACTCTGTCTTACATAGGTACAAGAAAGGGCTTTGAAAGTTGTCCCAGACTTATGTGAAACCATCGATTATGCAGCAGTGCAAGGTGTCCTCTTTCCACGGGTGGCTGTGAGTCAATTCGGTTGCCCAACTTATTAGGATAGTGATCGATGTCGTCATACAGCTTGTTTTCACCAAGACTCGAATCTTAAGTGTCAAGGTGGCGACTCTCGTCACATTTCTTGCGATGGTAAAAACACTTGACCAGGTTTGTGGTCTGCTACTTTGTCTTTTATGAATAAATCAAAGCAATCCCTCAGTCGAGTTTGACTCAAAAGCTTGTACCTCTGTTGTCCAAGATACGCACTAAGGAGCCTTCGGTGATGGTATTATTATTATTCCGACGTCGGCCCATGTTGCTAGGACTGACATGTTTCAGATGACTACCTTGTCAGTGCAAGAGGCGATGGGATTCAAGGTAGACCGCGAAGCTGTCGCAACTCTTGTCCTACCTCAGCTGTGGGCCATGTCAATGGGACCATGTATGCTCCAAAGTTTTGGTTGTACCTTCTTTCTCATATGAGTTTTTCAGTGCTCAATGTAGAACAATTCCAACGCTTTATGTCTGTTATCCGGAAACTGAGCGAACGAGTTGAGAAAGAACACGATCAATTCCTCCGAGATTCCCAGCGCCTCGAAGATCGCTCAGCAACTTCAGTCAATGGCTCTTCTGGCTCTCAGCACTACACAAGTAGTGTTGACTTTGAAAGTCTTGTAGGAAGAGCAAACGGCGCTTCAATCAAAGCGGACACCACGATCGACAGCAACAAATCTGGGGAAGACGACATCTGGGGCAGTATCTTCAACAGTGACGAGGTATCCAATTTCACACAATCAACACTGCAGACTCTTCTCACAGAATCATTATCAGACTTCCAAGACACCGCCTGCTATTCCAGCCTCCCTATCCTTACAATCTGACGTTCATCCATCGCCTTTGTCACCAGGCAGTTCAGTGCAATCGTCACGACCAGGCACACAGTTATATGCCCTGACAACATCTAATATACCGTCGTTGCCTCGACCTGCTCCTGAGACAAGATACTCATCCTCAACGATATCGCCCAGCCGTACCGGTGGGCTTTCCATCGCACAGTCAAAACCAAACTATAATATCCTACTTCCGAAATCCACACAAGCAGTGGCTTTTATACCATCCATGAACAGTACAAACCCTTTACAACTCCCAGCTGGACCACTTGCTGCAACTACACTTCCTCCAGGGGGTACACTTGGAGGTGTCCTTACTCCCTCGAAACCTGTACAGCCCTCTTGGACTACTTCATCCAAGCAGCTGTCGAAAGACGACTGGGGTGATTTCGATCCATTGTCATAGCAGTCTCTAGACAACAATAATATATAAGACATTATATAGAGGTAGCACACTGAAGGAATGCTATGTTATGTCTGTTTCCACCTGGATTCTCCCAATAGCAGAGACAGGAGATGCCTCGATGATGGTATCTGATGGTTGGGCACCCTTACCCTGGTACACAATACTGGCAGAGTTGATCTCAAATCCAAGAATACTCTGTAAAACTAAAAGAGCACCGATCTTTGAGCATACCAGATTGCCCTCCTTGCATGTAGGGCTCTGCACACCTAAAAACACCAGATCGTGAGCTTTTTTACGGACCAAGAATTATTAGTATACTTGCAAGTCGCACACCCATGTTCACAACCGCAAGATATAATAGTCTGATGAGCCCTCTTCAGAGTATCATGAACTTTTGGTGCTGATTAAAACTTGCTCGAGAAACAAAAAAGGAATGCAAACCGTTATCAAAAGCTTTGGCTGCCACGCCACCACCTTTACCGACAGCATCGTAGAATACAAGTCTAAAGACTCGCCTTCACATCATCTGTATAAATAAACAAAAACAAAAACCCCACCTCGCTGGCCTCTTTCGGCTGGTCTCTGTAGCTTTGTATTCTTTTTCAGGAGCCTTACATTCAGTTTTCATGTCTTGCGACAAGCAAAACCTGTTGAGAACAGCATGTTGGGCTGCATGGATAGCCTCCGCAGGATTGATCCCTTTTGTTTTGAATAGCTCTAAAAGGTGTCTTGAAAGGTCGATCCATAGCCCTGTCGTGTTGTGTTCCCAAGTCGGTGTAAAAAGGTCGACAGCGTCCAAAATGACGTTGTTCCTGCATTACATACAGTCCAGTCAGACAGCAAAATCACAGACCGAACAACATCCACCTGATCTTGAAAAACCCTGGATCATCAGTGTTAATTATCAACGATTCAAATCAAGGATAATGCCTCACCGAAAACCTTCACCACTACTTCAATCTCTGCGCTGATATTTGAAATTGAGATCAAACCATCGGGACTACCCACATACCACCGTAATACGCCAGATGTGAAGAGCCCTTTATTTCCTTGATGCGATAAGTCTGAATTGCATCCACGTTGCTGTAAACCTGGCCTTAATGTATGTAACAAATAAATTCCAACAGGCAAGCCTTACGTGAAGTCCCTAGAGCACCTGGTAAATGAGAGCAGACAACTAGTCGGTGAGAACAGACCTTGGCGAAGTGATCCAATTGACATCAGCCTGGACAACCTTGGCTATCCTGGAATCATGGCTAAGTTCTTTGACCTGAAAAATATGCAAGCGATGGTAAGTAGATATAACAACCAAACATACAATAAAGGTTAGTCCTTGGTGCATGAACTGGAAGGAACATCGTATTAGCATCCAACGATAGCTTTCAAAGTTCTGTACGAACAACACCGCCCTCGTAAATTTCAAACATTGCTCTAGAGATGTCAACCTCTTCTAGGATTAGTGGTGTTCGTCCCCCATCAACCCCTGTTATATCTACAACAGCATACTTGTCCTCTTGAATACCACCTATCACATTTGTCAGATAGAAAAATGTGCATATCAAGATGTCATACGAATTGAAATATGCTTTGATGGATATGGTAAAAGTTTGGGGTGGGTGTGATACCTGATGTGATGGTTTAACAGAAGGATATGGCTTCAGTGTAAGTCTTACCATCCATCGTCATCTCTCAGAAGGTGTGATTCACACAATTCTCGCATCATAGGTCCAAAGTATTTTTCATCCGCCAATGACAACGGCATCTCATATCCAGCACACTGCAGATGAGCTAGCAAAGGAAGCATGATTAATAGAGGTAGGACAATCATGTAATGAAATCAACCTTCTAGTATGACTTTGCTTTCAAGATCTATAATAAGGTCGTCCGCGGCTTTTTTGAATAGTTCGCCAGGATTTTCCACATAATGTTGATCAATAGGTAAGCAATCAGCCACAAGAACCGTAAGAGAGTCTTGTAATCGACGCCCAGCTCTACCAGCTTGTTGCCACTGAGGACGGTTAGCCGGTGGCATGCTCGAAGGAAGAATGATACTGACAAAACTTGCAATCGTCGAGGGAAAGCCAAGCATGATGACAGCATCCAACGCGCCAATATCCACACCAAGCTCTAAAGCATTCGTGGAAATTATACCGAGAAGTCGACCATTAAATGCATCCTGCTCGATGCGACGGCGGTCCTTGGAATACGGGTAGCCTTTAGTCATGACCCTGGCAATACAACAATTAGGCATACTTCTTGGGAGTAACCTACCATAGTATTGAGGTCCATCAGACCATCAGCATTTCCAGCAGGATGGATACACGTACCTCCACGGTATGGCATTGTTCTCTCCAAGATGTCGGGTCGTCCTTCATTGCTTAAATCGGCACGGATTGTTTTCATGGCCTGACGTAATTGTCGGTCAAACCAAGTGGACGGACACCGAGAAATATGTTTACCAATTCACACACTTTCCTAATCTTGAGTTCTATTAGTAACAGGTATGAAACCACAGGTGACTGTGATGATCACTTTACAAAAGAGTATAACTTTGATCCCATGTTTCATTAGATAGCGCATTAAGTTGGTAGCTTCCAAAAGCGAACTATGGCGCCCTAGGGTTGGTGCCACTGGGTCCTTGAAGGGCGGATTCCAAATGAGAAAATGTTTCTGTCCAGACGGGGCACCATCTTCAGTTACTGCTGTAATGTCACCAAGTTCGAGTCCAACTAAGTTTTTCATATGGACCCCTGGATTTGATATTGTTGCACTGCACGAGATGAACCGAATATACCTGTCTTCAGATAGCAGTCAGGTTGACCCCAAGATACCGGTGAGTATGAATATACTTCCGACTGCAGCGCACACTCTGCGGAACCGCCTAATTATCTGAGCAACATGACTGCAACAGACATTAAGACTAACTGAAATGTTTCTTGCACACATGCCTACCTTCCCAGGAGCCCAGTATAATAGTGTAATTCGTCGATAACAAAGAGCTGTGAAATTCAATAGCTGGAGAATGCTATTGTGCATATTTGACTGACCTTCAGACTTTTCAAGAAGCTGCAGGGAACATGTTTAATATTTTTAATACTCAACAACACAGCTGCAAAAGGAGCCAACCTTCGCCATACGTTCTCGTGAGGTAATACAGATGCATGTAGCATATCCTACAGCTTGTATCAGTATTTGGGTATCGAATGACCAATAACAGGAATTACAAAGTTGGTGAAGATCACTGAAGCAGATTCCCGAATGCCTATACGAATGGTAGTCATGGCGGGGAAAAGGATTCACATTGCTTTACCTTTACGTAACCCTTCGGCAGTATCACCATCATATGTTGCAACCTAATTATAAGTGGAAGTACAGGCAAAGGGTAAGAAATGTACCTGTAGATGTTGCAATCCTGGACAAGACCATATTAGTTGTTCCATAGCTGCTTTTTGATCCTGGGCTAATGCCTAATACACAGACTGATTATTTGAATGCATACAAGATGGAGGAGGGAATAACCTTTGTAGGATAAACAAAAATAGCAGTAGAACTAGGGTCTGCTTCAAGAAGCTGCAAGATAGGGACCTAATAAGGATCATAAATTGAAGTGGATAGATAAAATATTATTTGAAAAATACCTGATAGATAACACTTTTGCCTGAAGCGGTGCTAGTGGATACAATGACATTTTTGCCCTTTGTAAGTGCTTGGATTGCCAAAACCTGATGACGATAGAGCATCTGGATGTTCTTGGCATCCTTCAAAGCCATCACAATTGAAGTGGAAAGGGGCGGCTCTAGTAGACCTACATCAGGGTGGAAATTCAGCGAATTGTGTTGCTACTATTCAGAGCAGGTACCCATTTGGGCTTCAGTAGCATCAATGATCCGACTTCCAACAATTTGATCCTTGTACCAGGCTTCTGCACGGATCTGTGCAATGACAGAATCAATAGCTGGCCGATCATTTGACCGAGCTGGCGCCAAAACTTTCTCTTCAGAGAAAGAGCAAGCGGGATTGATAGGAATGTGCGCTTTCGCAGCAGCTTGGAGGAGCCTGACGGCATCATCGGGATCAGATGTCGCTAAAAGGAGCCTATTGGAGTTATGAGGGACAACAGTGCAAGTAGATGTGTACATACTCATCCACCGCTTGGCGGAATCTTCTGTTCCTCTTCTCTATCAATGCCTTGACAGCTGCAGGTGTCAACGACGGTGGAGAGTTCAACCTGATCAAAAGCAACAAAGGATAAGTAGTCATTTTGCAGGAGAATACATGAGCGACTACCCTTCGCTCCGCTTTTTGTTGCCTCTCGAATTGTCTGCGAAATCAAGAACAAGCACGTGCTCGTCATCTCTGCCAGTGGGTTTCAGGTGTAGAGGAGTACTAGAGGAGTTGTACGGGACTTTGAGGTCCGAAGACGTTTCATGCAAACCTGTATGAGATTCCGTATTTACGCATAACGCAGTCTTGGGAATATAAGAGAACTTGATCATGTCAGGCAGCAATGCTCTGTATTGCTGTCAATAGCTCGTAATTTTGAAAAACAAAACAATAGTCACTTCAGTTCGGCAACAACTTCTAGGTCAAGAGAACTTGATAGAAAATGAGACTGTGCACCTAACGATGAAACGGACAACACACTGCTTGAGCAGAGCTTCCACAGACAACCGCACAACTGGAAAGGTCGTCGCAAGTTGCTTCCTCGAAGATACAAATCCAAGGACTGTGTTTATGGCCTACATAAAATATATTAAATATCTGGAGTAGAGTCTAAATGAAGTGTAGATGAAGCGTACTTTGAACACCTGATACAAGACAGCATACATGGTAAGGTAGCTGTCTATCTTAAGAGGACCCAACACCTTGCCTTGAAACGCTATTTATTAGACAGATGAGCGCTGTTTTTGTACTAGAAATTTTCGACGTACTAAATGAAAAAAATCTGGCCACACGGGAGTCAAATTACTCCTTTTATTCGAATTTACTGATGTTCTAGGCTTCTTGAGGGGTATTTCAGCGGTGTCGCTAGCGCCAGCTACTACCTTAGATGTACGCTTCATTTCGATCTAAACCATTGTTTGGTGGTGTCTAGATCTGGTCCAAGTTCTTTTTGGATTGCAAACACATCAAAATAACACTTGGTAGCGTTGAACGTTGTAAGTCAGTTCGACTTTCAAAAATGTCGCATATTTTTCTGACTGGTTCCCTATCCCAATTTGGCCTGCAAGTCAACGAGAAGATAATGCGCTCGTCTGTTGTTCGTTGGGTGCAAATTATACCACGAAAGGTTCTCCAGCTCCCTGAAAAGAAAATTACACTTCCTCCTGCACCCGAAACTCGCAATCTGAAAGTCCCTACGCTTGTGGATGTTCTCATGCAGCAAAAGGAGGCTTCTGGAGAGTTGTGGCCTACAAATATCAGGATTGAGCCTTTGGTTAAGAAGGAGGCATTCAAACATGTACAGTCAGACGTGAGGAAGGGATTGAGGAAGCTACTGAAGGAACGATAGAGCGGGCTGGTGGTGAATTCTGATTATTATCAACCGTCATATGCATGTCAGCAGTTATTTGAGTGGTATTACTATATCTGAATCGTAATCATATCCGTAAATCACTTTAGCTCAACGTATGCACCTGCCATCGGACTATTCGAGGCCTTTATGGTACCAATTTAATCGTCTACTCTTCCAAAGATCCAGCTCACCGTTGGGGGTGACCTCCGCACCACTCAGGACGGTGTTCATATCATCCAAATATCACGATTCGCCCGACGACTATGGAAGATGGCGTTCACCTACTGAAATGGGACTTAAGCTGTGCCATTGCTTCTTCGATTATAGCTACATTTTGACTTGTGGGAACCACGAAGCAAGAGTTGCGTGCAGTGCCATTGGTACCCAGCGTTCGAAGCAATGATGGGTGCGTTCCTTTGGAGGGAGCCTCATTTCAAGACTACCGATGTACGAAGCCCCAGACGGCGTCACTGTCTTAGATTGCTGAAAAGAGTAGTATTATAGATCAAAGAAAAATGTGTTGTACGGGGATGGCCATATATCGCCCTGTACCTGATTTACCGTTTACTCTTTGTTTTTCCATTCACACCTTTGGCTGATTTTTTCTTCGGTCGGTCATCATCGGAATCGGAGTCTCCGCCTCTCTTGGTCCCTTCAGCACGTTTGAGGTCCGCTGAAATGCGTGGGATCAATACAAAGTACACATTAAGAAGAGGACCCATACATTTTGCAGCTTTCCTTTCTAACTCGTCCCAATCGTCACCTGCATTTTGTGAGTAAGGTCCAAACTGCTAGAGAAATTTTGCTACCATCGCTGTCGCCGTCACCACCGAAATCAGAGCCGCTTCCGCCGCTGCTAGCTGAATCATCGAATTCGCTAGCATCGTCACTGCTTTCAGCTTCAGCAAAATCATCTTCATCGGCCTCGAATTCTGATTCTGAATCTGAATCATCGGAGTGATCACTCTATCAAAAGAGATCAAAACAACATTGATTAGCACCAGAGAGAGGCTTACAGCTGCGCCACCAGCGCCGCCGAGGAAGCTCCATCCACCTTGCTGGAAGAATTCGTAAGGGCTTTCGTTGATGTGCTTCATAATAGGGCCCCAGTTTAGGTTGACGGGGCCTTCACTCATCGGAATGTCGACAGAGCTAATTCCAGTAATGTCATCGGGTAATCTTAAGGAGAATCAACAATGTTACGTACTCTAACCAATTCTTGACGTCATCCATCTGTGAGCTCTGTATGGAATTGATGTGCAAGGGTGGTTTGGTGAAGTCTTTGAAGATGAAGACGAGGTCAAATTGTTTTAAACTATACTGGACACGCTCCAGTGATGCGATTTCAATGTCGGACAACGTTACAACCAAGAATGGAGGATCGGTAAGATGGACGAGACACTCAGTAGTGGGCTGGAGACGGGCGCTGGTACGGAATGGTACTCCTTCGAACGAGAGTTCCCTAAATGGAATGTCGAGCTCCAATGTGTCACCATTCTGTTACTCATATGATGAGAAAAACCAGGGACATACAAGACGAGGCTACTCACCGATACCGATGCTGCTTCTGCGATCTTTTCTGCGAATGCCTTGATTTCTTTATTCAACAGTGCTCTTCGTTTCCGTTCCTGTTGCTCCATCTCAATCTCGTCCTCATCGCCATAACGATGCTTTCGCTTTCTATTTCCCGTTTCATCAAACTGGACATCTGTTGCTTCCCGGAAGAATTGGACATCCTGTCACCAATGTTGGCCACACGCATAAATTACCTGCCGGTAAGCACATACCAATGCTTTCTTCTTCCCGATCATGATCGGTGCTTTGAGGTGCAAGTGGACAATAACCAGTAGCTCATGATCACAGGGTTGGAAGAAAAGATGTTTGACATTGCTGAAAAGGATATCTGTGATCAAGTTGACATAAGTCTGCTTCGATGTAAAAAATTACCATAATACTGACCAATCTTTTGTGATCCAAGTGGTGACTGGTAGCGGACACCATTTTGATGTATTTCAACCTCCCCTGGTAGTCGTTTTCCATCTAATGCAGGCCGAACAAAGGCTTCTGACATCTTTATAGGTCTACGGCCTTTTACTTCAACGAGTGTCCCTTGTTCAATGACGTCAGCCATCTCTTTCTTTTGCTGCTCTCGTTTGTTTGCTTCTTTCTTCAGGTCCGTAATCTGCTTGCAGATGTTGTCAAAACGATGACCATCTGGAGAACGATAGGAGACTGAGCGAATAAAAGTGGCATCAGGGTCTTGGAACGGCTACAAGGACCATTGTTACACTGGACAGAAATGATGTATACGAATCTGACTCACAGTGTCTTCCTTTTTCCCTGCCAGTTGACCAGGCGTCTGAAAGTTGATTCGAAGAATAGTAAACTCGCCCTCATCATTTTTGCTGGCATTTTTTATGGTGTTGATATGGAAAGGCACGGCGGAACCGTGCATTGGAAGAATAACTGTCTGCGCCTTGCGGTCGACAAAAATCTGTACACTAGTAAGCAAAAGCAAAATATGAAGGTAATACAGCGCTTTGGAACCTACTCGCAACTTGTCGACCTCTGGAGGTAATCCACCTTCCCCTTTGTAGCTCTGAAACTTTTTCCACCCCTTTCCCTCCTTGCCTCCGGTACCTCCACCATCCTCCGAATACTTTTGCAGCCCATCAGCTTGCAACTTCTCACGCAGCTCTCGTTGATGCTCTGCCAATTTAGCCGCAGCCGTCATGTGTACCTCGTCCTGGACGGCTCGACGTGTTTGATTTCGTAACACCTTCCCACCGACAGTTTTTTTCTGAGGCGATCCATTGGATCGTGGTAGCACTGGCAGTCTTTCGCTTTTCTTCGGCTTCTCTTCTTCGCTTTCGGGAGTCAGGAAAAATAAGGTATCTTTGGGTGATTTCATTCCTTCAGTAAGAAGGGAAGACTTGTTCGATCCCACTCTGATAGTGTCAACAAGGTGAAGGGAATATCTGTGAAGAATCATTTATGTCAACATGAAATGTCAAAATCAGCTATGATCGAATACTTTTGACCCCCACTGTCTACTAGATCCGAAAATCCCACTCCGAGGTTGATGATCATATCTGACCTCAGGATCCGCGAATTCTTGGATGATAAAATATACGCGGAATCACGAAACTCGACCCCCGTCTACAACGAAAGATGTTCAGTAATTTAACACTAAAAGAAGACTAGACTTACGCCAAACCCAATATTCTTTACAAAACACTTCTCCAACTCTGGCATTTTGTCCCTGATGTAGGATACCGCATGGAGGTAAACATCACGAGCGGAAACACCGTCCTTTAATGTGGAAAGCAATTCTGTCTGTAATGCTAGCAATATATTATACTGTGCTTCTTGAGCCTACAGGACTGTCAGTAATGAATGTATAGGTGAATACATATGACATACTGGATTCGGATCCACAATGAAGGTTCGGCCGACATTGGCACAGTAAGATTTGTAGCGTAATCCAAAAGATACCAAAAAGACACCCTTATGTGCAATATTGTCGTTGCTGGATTCAACTGTATACCGCAGATCGTAGCCAGATTTGCTAGATCGCGAGATGATGATTGGGGGATAGCAAAATTCAACCAGTTGCCAGTCGATCTACGATACAGCATGAGGAATGCAATAAACTGTTCATAACATGAGATACACACATCTTCCAATCCCTTTCCCCTGTTCCAGACTTTCATATCAGGACCTTTGGCAGAGCCTCCTTCACCTGATCCTAGCCGTGCTTCAACTTGTGCAGCAAACATCGCATGCGATATCTTTGTTTCTTTATCCAATATCGACTCGAGTTTGAGGGCAACATGATATTTTAGAAGGGTGGAGGTCAAAGCAGCCGATTTTTGCACAATGTTCTGAGCGCCGTAAGCTCAGCGGGTGATAAATTGGTATCAAGGTTTGCTCACCAGCTCTTCTGTATCTTTTACTGCCATGAATGCAGATACTGCTGCGCTCATATCAACCACTTCCGGCTTCGTGTCGGACTTGGACAAAAATATCTCCCAGTCGGTCACAAGCTTTCCCGAGTGAGATTCCTTGGTGAGACTGCCGACGCGGCGGGCAGAGGTATATCGAGCTGCAAATTTAAGTAAAGTATCGTTGGGGGCTTCTTTGCTCTTTGCCTGGGCAAGAATTTCAACTGGGACGGGCCCAGTTTCACCCTCAATTTGGGACAAGAACTTGGCTGGAAGAGGGTAGTGAGGAGAAGCCTAGAACCATGGGATGATGGCCACCTCACCTTTCGAGGCGGAGCATAAGATTGAGATTCTGTTCTTTTCAAATAAAAAAAGAGTAGAGGGAAATTCATAGCCAAGCAGCCATTGCTATAGCCACATGAGTTGTTGAGCAGGTCTTTTAAGGAACAAAACGGACTTGAAGGCAGGTGCCCTTTCGCATCGGTTCATCTTCAGAAGCAGAGTCTCCAGCGACAAGAAGTAAACGATCCGCCTCGACTATTGAACTATAATCGTCGTTGTCCTTTGCGCTCTAGAGAACAGAATATGTACAGTGAAGAGCAAGGAAATGCTGCACTTACATTCCAACCATCATAGATTCGTTGTACACGAGAGCTGAACAGCTGTTTGTTCAATTCTACAATCATCAGAATGCCAGATAACTGTCGAACGAGATCTAAACAACGGAGAAGTGAAGAAAGAGGACAAGTGTTCGCGCGCGTTCCAAGGGACAGACGCGCTCCCGATCGGAGTTTTGAAAAACATATTGTATAATTATGGAAAATTATGTAATCCGGGGGTCAATCGTCCTGGATTCTGAGCACACCGAGATCCTTTAGAATAAACACTGTCTCGTCAGTACGCAACTCCAGAACGGTTAGTCTGTCTCTCTTGGCTTCCCACTCCTCCAAAATGCCTCGCTCAAGCCTTGAAAGTAAGCTTTCATCTTGGCTGACATCACTTCTTCCACGCTTTTCTAGAACTGCTCTCACATCAGGAGCCTCTCGTTCAGCCTGTCGCCGCATCCCAACGTTGTACATGGTTTTATACAGATTTCCTAAAACAACAGAATAGGCCTTGTGTAGGTCGACATACCTGCGCCATTTATCAGACAAGGAGGTATACCAATGAGAAACATCTACCTACCACAAATAGAAAGTCCGAGTGGGATTACGATCTGCGGTTTTGGGAACCTCTTGAGTGCTGATCAATGAATCAGCACTAAGGGCTGCTAACAGTGGTCGAACATCCTTCGGCGCCATCATCACTACTTTTGATATCTGTCCACCAGTGCACGTGTTAGAATACATTTGCACCCATTTGGTGTAATTTGACCTGTTTCTCGTCCAGTTTTCCTGTCTCTAAGAGGAGCCGCAGAATTCGAACACCCACGGCGCCATGCCGCTCTCTTGTCACGGATTCTAGCACTCCTAATCGAAGTCGACGGCAGACCAGTTCGAACTCTACTTGGACTTTTGAGGACCTGAACGATACAAATGACGCGGCACGTCCTGCTACCGTGGGGTTGTCGGCTGAAGAAAGCATCCCAAGGTAGTCTTTTATGAATGCTGTATTTGTGGCCTTTTTCGAAGGAAGAATAAGGCCTGATCCCAGTTCATCACTGTCAGTCAGCTGCATGACAATGTTGGAGACAGTCATCGGAACTGGCGAAAACTGAGGAAACAAAATAGCAGAAAGAAGTAAAGGAAAGAAGTACCCGATCGAACATCTGATAAAACCTTTTGCATCGGCTCTGTTACTCTCAACACAGTTTGAACGACAAGAGCCGCACCCCGATTGAATCGTGCTTCAGCAGCTTTCACGATGAGCTAAGGACGAGTAAGTGAAGCCAATAAAGAGGACGCAGATACCCACGGAATTGCGAATGTGAACATTGAATTTGTCAAAGTTAACTCGAAAGTAAATGTCATCCTTTCTAGCAATCAGCTTTTCATAAGGAGCATTAAAATCAAGCATACATCGACATCGTCCTCATCCTCGATCAATTTGCGCTATTACATCCTATCTAAGCACGGCATACAGAGATCGATGTGACATCGCACACCTTGCCTGGTCGATGGCTAACATGACCTTTTGCTTTGCGCTTCTGGCATGACAATGATTTACAAAAGTGTTCAAGGTCAGTTTACGTATGACTCACCAAACCTGTATTTTCCGCCTCTTCTTCTTCTCGTCTGAGACGAGCCTCTGCTACTTCTTTAGCTTCACGGAGTTCCTTGGCAGTAGGAAATCCAGTTATCTTTGTCTTCTCTTCAGCTTCGTACTTGATGCGTTTGTCCCGAGGAGATACGTGGGATAGAATCGTGGAAGGTTTTAAGTAGGATGCTGAAACTAGTTTGTAGATGGTTTCAGCGTATTCTGCACATCCTGTGACAGCGATAAGAGAAACTTCACAATGAGCTCGGATGTGCTTACTGCTCGGTTCGTAGATTCCGAGATGGAACAAGATGTCGGGAGGACGAAGCTTTCCATGATCCAAAACCACCCTTATTATCTCTGCAGCCTGAACAGAAGGACATCAGCCTGGAAGCCTTACAGATATATCGAGCGTTTACAATTCGTCCAAAAAGCTCTTCCGCCTTGAAGACAAACTTGCCAAGCCGCATTCGCATAAGACATTCTTCGACATTGACCTCAAAAACTTCCCCATCGTCTTCGGTCTGGGCATGCCACAGGAGATTATGCTGGACAAGGACGAGGATAGATGCACGAATTAAACGAGACTTGAGGCCAGTGACTCGGACTAGTTGAGGAAGTGGCAGTCGACCGCGGGTAAGAAGTACAGATGCAATGGACTAGTCGTTCATCAGTGGAGAGGAGTAGTAGGATGGACTGAGCTGCTCACAGCTGTCAAAGAGCCAAAATGCGAATGAATAATCTGCACGCAAAGACGTGCAGTGTGAGCATCTGCCATAGGTGAGGTTTTCAGAGAGTCCGAGGCACGACGGTGGCTAAACCTTCAACCTTCAAGGTCTGGCGACTCTTGTAACGTTATAATCACAGAGTTTGTATGGTACCAGACTTATGGCTCACGAACGACCTGTGCTCAAATAAATTGAAAGGGATTCGGAACAGGTCATATGTATATCATCTAGACTCATTGCAGGAAAAACATGTAGTGAAGTCGAAAGAACATGCATTACTATAAATCGATACGAATTCTGGATAGCTCAATTAGCTTCACAAATCCATCTCTCCGAAGATTCCATTTCACTGCTTTGACTATCAGAACGGCCTGTAAAGGTCAGCAAAATACAGCAATAAAACAGCAAACCATTATCGGACTAAAATGTAAGAGGAAAAAATGACTTAGCCTTTGCTGGGCAGAGTTTCCTGGGTCAATCTGCAAAAGAACAGAAAATGGTCGAGCGCTAGTTTGGTCCGCAGTGAGGGAGTCCGCGTGAAGTGCGAAGCCTGGTACCGCTCGTCCATAGTTGTGTCAGCAGTGCCCTATATCGACAGCCCCATCGGAGCAGGCCACTGCAGCAAAGTAGGCTGTATATGTCCATCATTCCACACGTAATCGTTTAGTTCCTACCCCATGAGCTACTTAGAAGATATGTCCTGACAATTGATATTGATATTCACAGACCTGGGGAACCTGGTGATGAGGGTGTGTGATCACGGTCTTGCTCGAGATCGACTTCAGAAATACACCGCTTCGATGACATTTTGCTTGACAAAGTGACCGAGCTTTGGTTTGATTCTGTTTCGTGTTCGGCGTCCCACGTCGTATCAGGGTCACCATAACCCTCATCAGGGTCATCCCAAAATTCGTTCTTGGCGTCCACAGGGTCGGAAGCGTTGATTTTGTCATATTGGTTGAAAAGTGCTGGATTCTCTGGAGAAGATATCAGCATTACGCTAGCGAAATTCGAGAGACGGTACCATTTAGATCTGCACTAGGATCCATGTCTGATTGATTGGCAGGAGGAAACTGTTCCAGATTAGCAAGAGCTAATTGCGAGTAATGTCAGCCAAGAAGACGGCCAAGCAATCATGCAATAACCTTGAACGTTGGCAAGTTCATACTCCAACTCCGCGGGAGACGCTAAATGATGAGATTTTTCAGCCCCTGCGTGGAACAAAGATGATTGAACGGTCGTCTCAATGTACCATACAAAGCCCACCTGACATGCGTTCGATATCTGGGAAAGGTTGCAGCATGGCGCTTTCTGTGTTGGCTACAGCTAATGCGGAAGAGAGTTCGGAATGTCCACGTAGAACGATGGGCACCGATCTTTGCATATTGTCTTCATTAAGGGGGATCTCACCATATTCGGCATCGCCCTGTTCATCCTGTTCCTGGTATTCGTCGTACTCTGCGTACTCATCGTCAACATAGCCAGGAACGTCATTTTCGGCTGTTCCATCAGCTTCAACGACGGTGATAGGTATGGTGGTAGCTGATAGCAAGTTGTCCGCATGCTCCGGTAGGTCATTCGCATTCCTTTGTTCTAGGTCATGCTCTTTTGCATAATGCTCTTGTTCTGCACCATTCTCTTGTTCTGAACTGCCTCCCAGCTCATTTTCATCTTCTAGCTCTTCACCATCTACATCATGAGAGTCGTCTCCCTGGCTGTCGGTGGCTGGAACCTCTGGTCTGTTCAGTGCTGAATATTCTTGAAAAAGATATTCTGTTCGATCTTGCAAGTGCGTTGAAGGATCGCCGCTTCCTTTTCCATCTTGTTCTTCCTCCTGTTCTTTGATATTGCTTTCGTATGTTGTTTGCTCCTCAGATTCACGATTCGACGGTTGGTCGGCCGTATGGTCAGTAGTGTTCTCATCTTCTGTTGAGTGTTCATCCTGATAATGTCCCGCCTGCTCTTCAGCCGAATCGAGGGTACTTCCTGGTTGTGCTTGTATCTCGTGTAGGTCTAGGACACGGTGTCAGATGCAAAGCTATAAGTTGAACAAATTGCATACCATCATGATCTGCCAAAGGCGTTGCGTCTGCTTCACCATAATCCGCGGTAGTAGTAAGTCGGACAACCTGTTGCTGCAACATATGGTATTGAACAATAAACCTCGGTGAAATAGCATAAATTTGGAGTCGGAGGGACCCAACGATGCTCAGCGCATCGTGAAGGACATTCAGGTCATGCAACGATATTTCGCGTGTATAGACGCTATCCTGATAAAGTTCGCGATCATCAAAATGAATGATATAGGAAGACGGCTTCATTTACTTCACGAATAGTCAAATGTAGATCATATGCATCAAAAACAAGTTCGCCTTCTAGCAATCCGGGGATGGTAACAAGATGTTCTTCCTGCCGAAGTGCTTCAAGCACATTGGATATCGGCTCGTAGTAAAGCGTGGGTAGATGTGCAAGCAGTACCGTGACACCAGGAGTATGTGACGAACCAGTACTCGTTTGCGGAGGGGTGTTGAAAAGACTAATTTCAGGATGATCTGCGGCTGCAAAAGATAAAAGAACGGCCGGAGGAGGGTCAATATAGACCCCTTCGGATATTTCGTGGGGATCGCCTGCCGAGCCATCGTATTCAACGGCTTCTTCTTGGCCCAACGAGGGGTCGAAGTCAGTTTCAGAAGACACTGCACCTCCACCAGAGTAGGACGCTTCAGCTAGAAACACTTCACCGTTTTCATCGACATCTGAATTTTGGACCTCATCTACAGCATGAGGGTCGAGACTATTTTGAACAGTCCCCATGGCCTCCAGATCTGGTTCAGGAGCCACAGCGGTGTTTGTCCTTTCGGAAGCCGGCGCAGGCGGGGTCAAATGTTCCCCAGAGACAACGCCCTCGACATTCTGAAATGGAGGTGCACCAGGGAGCAGCTCGTCTGTTGCAGGTGGTATTTCATTGTTTGGAGATGCGTCAACGCGAGAAGGCAAAGCAGTGTGAGAGGAGTGGGGAGAGTCTAGGTCGTTTGTCTGCACAATAGTTACTGAAGATGCACCGGCCAATTCGACATCCAAAAAATGACCGCTGGCGTTTTCTCGATGCCCTGACCCGTCTTCCATTTCATATTCGTTGTGGCCCTCATCATATGGCTCCATATCGACCTCTACATTGTCAGTGTGTAGAGAAAGGCCATCATCCTCCATTACTGCCTCGTCTTGAAACCAAGAATCTGTGGATGATACATGCATTGAAAAATCCAGATCACTCTGGTAGTCAAGCATTTGTGTGTCGAACGATTCTAACATCGAGGTCGCCATTGTGTTCGGTGAAACTAACAGACAAAAGCTTACATAACAGTGTCTTAGTACTAATAGTAGTCATATGCTTAATTTACACAATATTATCATTACTTATGGCGACTTCCACTCGTGCATCGGATAAAGAGTATCTACTCCGCAATGCAATGAAAGTTGGATATCAATATGTCTCCCTGCTGACGCCGCCTGTATATGCAGCGCTCGTCCTTGCAAGACATGGTCGAAGTGCCCTCTCAATCAATCGCCTTCTTCGCGCGACATGGCTAGGCGGTGTAGGAGGTAAAATTTGCGTAATCAAAATTTCCTCAACTTACTCTTGTGGCGATCAGGTGGAATAACATGTGGCGGGTTAGCCTATGGTTGGTATGGTGCAAACGAGGAACTCCTGAAGACTAGAAGGCTTCAAATCGCTTATGATGTACTCTAGCAACTTCATTCGGCTACCACATACTCATGCCTGGCCAGAACAACAGAGTGAGAACAGATGACCACGCCATTATTGGAGCCCTCCTAATGGGCGTTCTCGTTCCCGCCGTATTTTGGAACAGAGCCCATGCAATTAATCGTGCGCACGTTACATTTTTGTTTCGGTTCCCTATATTTAGTAAACTCATTTTTTAGTTGTATTGGGTGGAGTAGGCTTTGGAAACGATATAGGCCTCCTGACTTATTATGGTCGATCATTCACCGACTCGTCTCATAAATCGAGTATTCTATCGCCGTCGTAAGCTTTATCGTGTCTCTGATCATCTATCAAACTCTGCTTTCGTCTCTTAACCTTCCTTCTGTGCTAGGACTGACAAGAAGCAGCTGTTCATCTTCATTCGCGTCTGGTCATATTCTAGTGTCTTCGGCTTTTCGTGTACTACCGTTGAATGGGTCAACGATGCTCATGTGTTCCATTGTACACGTGTAACACACACACACACACACATTGAATTACTTTCGATAGTGAGTGCGTGACCTTGACCTCTGCAGCATTGTTTCCGTTGTTGAGCAATCCTGGATTGCTGGGTGCTCTCAGTGTGACGGACGAGCCTTTTGACTTTCTCCTGTGAGATTGCAGTCTGGATACTGGTGTCATACGGTGTATGATCCATGAAGTCTGCAATCTTGTCGACGAACTGAGAGCCTGTGGATATCCAGATTTAGGACCATAACATGAGAATAACTCTCACCCAGAATGTTGTTATGTACAACGCTGCTCGATCGAGCTCATTACTATCATTGCCCCAGTAGTGCAAGAAGACCCAGAAGTGCAAGATTTGACATTTAAGTGGTTCCATTGCTACCTTTCCCTTCATGAATTTTTTATACATAGGTATCATACTTAATATACATATACCCAACCCAGAACTCTGTATGTTGAGTGTGAGTAGAATTAATGAAGAAAAACTGCATTTTGGGGCTCAATACCGATTGGTGTGGCCGATACTGACACTGATACTGAGTGGAGTTTGTAAGCATTTCCCACGCCAAATGCGGACATTCCTACCATCATCATCCTCACTCTTGTGTTTCCTATCCTTATTGCTTGCTATTGGAGGCCCAATTCATTGACCTTGTGTGTAATTATAGGTTTGAAATCCTAGTTGAGGAGTTGTAGCCAGAACTTCAGGTACTAAGCAATGTCATTCTTGTGTTCTGCACATAATGAAACATGGTTAGTTTCATGGCAACGAGCTTGAGGTATCTGAATAACAACTATGCACCTTCAAGCCAAGAGGGAGGGTGTTTATAGCATAGCAAATTTAGTTACAATAGTGGTTCTGGGGAATTAGAATTATTTCAGAGTGTGTTGCATTCTATAAATTTCAGTTCAGTGTTTCACTACTGATGATAATTGTCCCCTTGGTGGACTAGCTGCAGTTCCTGATGGCATGTTCAATATTATTTGCTCAAAATGACCATGTACATTGAGCTAAACATGCTGCTTTGATTTTTACAGCTAAAATGTTGGTATATTCATCTAACCACAAATATCCTCCTAGAAATTGACTTATCTTCACTATTGTTATCTCCTCTACTGTCCATGAAACAACCATCTAATACAGTAGAAGTGCACAACCTGTGCTTAATGCAAGATAGGCATTGGTGTTTTCCTGTAAAATACTGATTGAAATTACATTTGTGACTAAGTACTCAGGCCATTCTTTAAGAATTTGGCATATAACCTCAGGCTTCCAAGTCATCATGATACACAACCAGGATCAGGTCACAGGGCAGCCATAAAAATGATGCTGAAATGAAGTAGACTTGTGGACCAGAGTGCGCATAGCACACACAAATTTTTTATAGGGAGCTGAATGTGCATCAAATATCATACCATTGAGGGCAAAGCTCTTGGACATGTTATCACTGTTGGATCAAACTGAATACAATAATTTTGATACCTGAGTGTCCATACAGTGAGCATGCACACCCCAAATTCAGTATCTGAAGACTTTTTTATTTTATTTTATTTTTATTTTCCACAACAATCAGTATCAAGCCCAATTTTGCAAGATCAGAAAGATCCCAAACACAGCCAAATTTAGCGGGGATTTGTAACATTTCGCAACCCCTTTTTGTGTCTTGGTACAAGTCTGCCTAGCCTCTCTTAAAAATCAGGAAAAATCACTAATGGAATCTTGAGATGGTATATTATTGTCATGAGAGCTTTTCAATCTTATCTTATCTAACCTTATCTGATCTTATCAGATGGTTATCATATCTATATCACTATCAGACCAGCTATCATATCTAGGATCTACGATCCGATGGAACATTCTACTATATTCTATTACATTCTGTGGTATTACACATCACCTCATGTATGCCTCACCATAGCCTTACTTTAGCCATGTGTAGTATAGTATATAAGGTACTGAATATACACCAAAGAGACTCCAGTCTAGTTCTCTTCAGATTTCCACTCATCTAGTGTGATAACCCTAAGACTATGAAACGAACCTTACATCTACACCGTCTAAACCATCTTGTGGGAGCCTGCTTGTCATCAGACAAGTGTTGCCCTAACAGAAGAACTAGACTGCTCTCTTCTCGCGCTCTCACATGTTTCGCTCACCTGCTCTTACGCTAACCATTTTCTTTACCAACAGACACCTTAAATTCTTGCGGAGTTTTCTCCCTTGAATTCCCTCAAGACCCTCTGGTGCTCGCAGAACGTGTCGTTTTCTCTGGAGTTATCTCTGCTGAAAGCGATACTCTGTAGAAAACCCCCGCCACCCAGCTTCCTGCAGAATCAGATAGGTTGCATGAGTCGGCGCACTCGTGTTGAACTACACTGTCTGGTGCTGTAACAGCACATTCACGTTTCACATCTAAGATCCAACCTATGGTCGTGTGCCAGGATCAAGATGCTAATAGGTTTTTCCCATATTGCCGACCTCCTTCCTCTGCCCCACACTACTCTTACTGAAACTCCTCACCTCACCCCTCACACCCACCGCACACTATCACCATGCCTGACAGAGGTGAAATCTCAAACATTCCGACAATTCCCAAAGACGCCTACACACAGCTACAATGCGCATACAAGCAGCTGAAGGATCGGATGGAGATGGCCGAAGAGTTATATCGATCAGCCAACGAGGAGCTGGAACGCCGCAAGGCAACATCCGCATCGGTCAAAGGGGACAGGATGCCAAAGATTGCCACACCGAAAATGTTCTCAGGCAAGATGGCCGAGATGAAATCATTTACTCAAGCGTGCCTCATGTATTTGACGACACGAAAGGGGGAATTCCCCGATGAGAACCACAGATGACTTAACCAAGGACATCAAAACAACATATGGTGATCTGAATGAGCAAGACATGAAGGTGTTTGCCATCACGATGATAACACAAGGAGACAAATCTGCAGATGAACATGTGCAGGAGTTTAAATTAGCCGAGTACAATTCCGGTTACACGGGCACAGCCCTCATTTACAAATTCAAATGATCACTAAACAAGGGGCTTCGTGAGAAGCTAAACAATTTGGAACACCGACCGGTCTCAATCCAAGACTGGTACAATGAGGCCATGCAGCTGGACCGCCAATGGAGACAGGCAAAGGCTGAAGAGAAATTTTTCAGCGGATCTCGATCAGCTCCACCGAAACCACAGGTGTTGAGCCCAAACAAGTTGTGGCAACCATGCCCACAGACACAAGGCAACCAGCAGGTGGCTAAGAATAGTCAAGTGCCTGCTAAAGACCCCAACACCATGGATGTCGACCGTGGTCAGAAGTGCCCACCACTTAAGTGTTACAAATGCGGCAGGCTCGGCCACTTTGCCTGAGACTGCAGATCCAGACTAGACGTCCGAAACATGACGTACGACAAGCAATGCGAGTACTGGCTTGAGGAAATACGGAAAGTAGACATGAAGAAGGATTTTCCCCAAGGAGACAAGTGAAACCTCCCTCACTTCACTCTCCGAATAAGTTTGATGGACTGGCGATTGAAGAAACAGTAGACACTAGTACCAAAGTAGTCACAGAATCAGATCATGTACATAGCAATGGCAGGGGGTCTCAGATTACTGAGCTCGGTGCTCTGGAAGTGTGCTTAATTCCCATACCCGTACCGATCAAATCTAAAACTGTTGAAACAAAAGCTGGACCAGAACAGGGAGAAAGACATTTCATCTGATCAGCATGTCCGGAACGTGAAATTTTACTAGATGTAGGAATCACCATGCTGGATACACACAGCACAATGTCGCTCAAGG
>QOVE01014662.1:0-11873 GCA_003521275.1 Tricholoma sp. MG99 | reverse complement strand
CAGCACTTATCAAAAACTCGGCAGAAGGAGTACATCAATGACCTGCAAGCCCATCGTGATTCAAAGACCATGGGAGCACGTGCATCAAATGTGGCAGCTGCGGTGGATTGCCGCACATCCATTGCTAGGGTATCTTTGGAGGTATGTATCATCCCCAAGCCATCTTGTGGGTGGAATTAAATTTCTTCCAGATCAGAAACCTCTCGGAGCGCACTGGCATGTGTGCCTTCGTATTTTTCACTCGCACCCATATCCATGACTCTGCAATCCCTGCATGGGCCGACTCAGACAATGCTACAGCGTTCGTTTCCGAGGTACTTGATCTGGAGCCAATGGATTTGCTCGCCAAGTTCGAGCAGTGGGCTTGTGCAAGGGCTAAAGGTGTGTGTATCATACTTCAGGTATCACGAAGACTACTGACAATGACCATCCACTAGCTGGTAATGTACAGGAGAACCTACAAAGCATGCGGAGTGATTGCATGTGCCTGATAATCAACGGACTTCGTAAGTAGTTGGCGCATTTGCATAGCTATGTGCCGCTGTATAACGCCCCTCATACAGGTCTGATTTTGAACCTCAGCAATATTGGGATGTGCTACAAGACCTATGAACGGGATATTGTGACTAAGCACAAGGCCGAAATCATTGGGTGGCCCACAAGCATCAAATTCGCTAATCCCTCCGAAATCGGCACCGTCGAGGAGATACGAAAACTACATCAAGCGCTCAAGGTCGGGGAATGTAAGTGGATCATACAGTCGCGGCAGCAGCAGGGAGTTTACGCTGAGAAGCTTGCTGCCAAAGAGGCCGCTGGTGGGTTGGTGGTAAAGAAGAGGAAGGAGAGGTCAGACAAAGGGAAAACGAGGGGGAGCTTGAAAGATAAGAAAAAGGCTTCTGCAAGTACGAGTGGCACACAGGATGACCAGGTTCGGGGACCAGGGGGAAGTGACGATGACAGGGTTGATAAGGACAAGCCCATGCAGCCAGCAAAGAAGAAACGAAAGTGCACACCTGCCGCCAAGGCGCATGCGGAGAAGAAACTGCCACCTGCTCCAAAGAGCAGGGCATTTATCCCCGACACTGATGATGATGAGGACGACGAATAGGGGCCGCTGCCACCCCCGTAGTTCTTGTGTTTATTCTATTAATATACCTCTTTGCCATCTCGTGTACTCGCCTTCAATTATATGCATTGTGTGGACTCTCTAGTATAACATTCAAAGGGTGCATGAGTAATACACAGAATAATACCAGGTAACAATACTCATATGTCTATTTTTGAGGGGGACAGTGAGCGGGAGGGCGGTGAGCAGTGAGCGGGAGGTCGGGCAATCGGGAAGAGAGCGGTGATTGATGCGGCGGTGATGCGGCGGTGATGTGGCACCCATCAGAGGCATGTCGCCAAGTGGTGCCATCGATGATTGATCAATGATCGGCACATGCCGATGGTGAGTAATCAATGCTAATCAATGCTAATCATTTGACTAAGTGTTCTCAAGCATTAACGAAGGTATATTGAAAGAGGCCTGTACTACTCCAACTACTTCTTGTTAGAGGGGGATACCGATGCCTATACCACCTCTATTAAGAGGTGGTTGGTGGGATTATCAGGTGCATATATCTCATAATGCATTGCTTTTGGTCGGGACGGACTCAGGCCATGCGTTATGAGAATATCAACTGTATTTGGAGATTCGTGGCATAACTAATTCGAAGAGTGATAACTTGAAATTGTCCGTGGGTCGGACGTACTTCGCTTATTCCAAATTTATCATCCATCTCTATGGTTGGATCGATAGGAGTTCCCTCTTCAAGGACTACAAGCCGTAACGGTGACCGTCGTAAGTATGTCGGAGTTTTTTTTACTAATTTTTATCATGCTAGAGGAAGCACGCCAGGGGCTCGGGATCGATTACGAAGGGTCCTGTTCTGGAGACCAAGAAGTGCGACCGACATATTTGTAGCTTTACGACCATTCCGGTTTACAAGTTGTCCGATTTCTGGAAAGATATTGAGTTCGTTGCTTGCCAGCAACAGATGAAAAGAAAACACACGATCATACTCCACGGCACCCGCAAGTCCCAGCCCCATCATCGGATTGATAGCAGACTACCATCCGAGACCTTTCTGCGAGACATGAACAGGGAACTAAGTCTCGACTGAGGTGTAGTTTAGAAATCTTGTAACGTACTAAAGGTAGGCTGAGGTCACGTAAACTTGAAGTGTCACCTCAGATGACCTACTCCAAGAATACTTTCGAAGCCCGCAGTGTCCGTTCCCTGAGACATCAGAAGTGAGGATATAAACCCTGGACATTAATCCAGACGAATACTAAGATACGTGTGTCATCGGCGTTGAGTATTCCTGCCTCGATGATATGGTAAAATTAGTAATTTCGGACAAGCTGCCAGTGTTGAACACCACTTGCCAATATCTCAACACAGCTTAGTAATAATACAACGGATAGTGTGGTGACCGCCAATAGTAATAAGCAGGATGGGGGTAAGAAACGTAAAGGGACGAAAAAATGCCATGGACGCAGATTTTTCTGGACATCACTTCTGTTGTACTTCAAGGCCTCAAGAGTTGATATCTGATATCTGATTGTGGCGCACCTATGTTGGCATAGTTCTTGAGCGCTTGAGCATATTTGGGCCCAGGGGGTGGGGGATCACCTGGACCGTAGGTTCGCAGTATCATGCAAGGTTGAACGAGCCACATGTTCACAGCTCAAAGAATAGAAAAAGATGAAAGCCACAAAGGTTTGGGGAAAATGCTTCCTGAACTCCGGAAGCACTTGCTCACGCTCGTTCTTAGGGAAGGGCGATCTGAGGTACGGCGGCAGGTGCCTGAGCTTACAGTGATCCGTGTCGCACGGCCGAGTCTCCGAGATGCCGCCGTACCAGATCTGACTTCCCATGGGGGGCCGTTCGCCGGGTTGAACTTATATACATCAAGCTCAAGCTTCAAACTTATGTAAATGCCAGTGGTCACTAGTCTAGCAGCTTACTTTCAAAGTTCTTGAATAGAAGGTAGTTTGCGATCAAGCACTCCTGGGTTGCAACTGTAACGTGGCATTGCCTGCTACCGGCTTTCCGCTTCGCCAGTTGTTAGGGTCGGACTAGTAGGTGAAAAGAAGGACATCGAAGCCTCAGCCCTGCTATATGGGTCCATCTTCATACAAGCGACCATGGAGTGCGGGACTCGGCGAAGAAGCCAGCATCTCGAAGAACTCAAGAAGCACCCGTACACACTTGTTCGAAATCTCGGTATACTTATCTCTTCTTGCCGACGACACGGATTCAAGGAAAGGCAACTAGTACTACATCACCTCCCTATTACGTGTACATATTCTTCGCCACCCATTGACCTTTCAAATAGCCGCCATTTGGCGAGGTCTAGAAGTCGAAAGCCTACTCTTGGTTGAACTTCCACGCTTGGACTTTGTTTTTCATTCAAGGTCAGTATCCGTGTTCTGATTCTTGTATGCTGCTACAGCTCACTTTCGACGAGGTTATACACCGTGACGATATCTCTTGCTACCATCAGCCTGTGTATAAGATCTCAATGGCCGAGAAAGAAGAGACCGATAGGCTCGATGAACAGAGTCAAACCAATCTTCTTGTTCTGCCTGAGCCAGGTTCTCAAGCAAGGCTGCTTGCTGAGCGCAAACTCGTACGGAAGCTGGATATGCGGTTATTACCAACGGTCCTCATTATTTACATCGCGAACTATGTCGATGTCTGTCATTATGCGCAATCACCATAGGTATCAGTGGAGCTGACAGTCCTTCGCTAGCGCGCTGGCATCACCACGGCTCGTTTGCAAGGCGTGCAGAAAGATTTACACTTAACAGGTATGTTGTTTAGAGGTTGAGCATTGGACAGTACAACGATCTCTTTCTAGACGTTCAATATGCCACGGTTATCGCAATTCTTTTTGTATCATATTGTCCTGGCCAGATTCCTTCAAACATGGTGGGTTCATCTCGTTCCAGCAGAATGCGAATTGATAGAGTTCACCTAGATTCTTAATCGGATAGCCAGGTGCATATCTAGCTAGTGGTAATAAATATATTTTGATCGTTATCAGACCCTCGTGGTACATAGCCGGATGTGCAGTTTTATGGGGGATCACTAGCGCTCTCACAGGGGTTCGTTGTTATCCCTTTGTCATACACTCTGCTAATTTGACCTAGATAACCACTAACTTTGGAGGAATAATGGCGTGTCGTGTGTTTATTGGTTTACCTGAGGCGGCTTTTTACCCTGGTGCAGTTTACCTTTTATCACGATGGTATACCAAGAAGGTTTGGAATAGTATATGGGCATGACATGTGGCATCAAGGTGGCTTACTGTAGATTCATCAGGAGCTGGCTTTCCGGACCGCTATCCTTTACTTGGGCTCCATGATATCCCTCGCGTTTGGCAATGTATGAGCATTTGTTCTCATGTGGTATCTAGTCCTTATGGGACCCGGTTATAGTTAATTGCTGCTGGAATTCTCGCGACGATGGACGGAGCACTGGGTATTCGATCTTGGCGATGGTAAGGTAAAATTTTCATTCATTCATTGCCTGTATTTGAGATTATGTTTGTCTAAGGCTGTTCTTTATTGAGGTACGGCGAATAGGATGAGCTCTACGATCTCGTGTCTCACATATTTTTTACAGGGCTCAGTCACGATTGTAATTGGTCTTTTCAGCATGTAAGCAGCACTTGAACTAGTCGACTGTCCAGATGCCCTTGATGACGTTTGCTAGATGGGTGCTGCCAGACTACGTGGGTGATCATCTATGGTTAGAAATTCTCGCTCAGGCTTATCACTAGCCGAATAATACACCCTGGATTACAGGCAGGGAGCGTCGGCTTGCGCAAGCTCGGCTTGCAGAAGATGCTGGTGAAGCCGATCAAGACAACGCTGAAGATTCGTGTGTCTTTTTTCTTCTATATCTATGCTCTGCAGTGATGAACAATCGGTTTTGTTGGAGTAGTCCCATGGCAGGGTTTTTGATGGCCATCAAAGACCCCATTGTTTTGTTGTTTGCCTTCATGTGTATGGTTATGAATGTCGGCTTAGATTTCGTACAGTTTTTCCCGACGTATGTCCATCTCCTTCCTCTGAAAGCTGTCTGACTACTCATCGTTACAGATTAGCACAGACTGTTGGTTTCCGAGGCACCATAGTCACACTTTTAATCGCAGCGTAAGTAGTTTTTCTATTTGGTTAGAAACAGCTTGGATACAACCCCTAGACCTCCGTGGGTCGTAGCGGCCGTTATCTGTTGCCTTAATGCATGGCATGCTGGCAAGTTTTCCTCCCTACGCTTTCTCTTGACTGGTCGTGAGTAACGAAATCCCCTGCAGACAGAACGGGAGAACGCTTTTTCCACATTGCTGTCTGGCCGTGGGTCGCCATTCTTGGTTGTATAGTTGCTCTATCGACCATGTCTACTGCTGGTCGCTACGTGTCGTTGTTTCTCTTGGCATGTGGAGCCTGCGGTGAGTAATCCCGTGTTTTTTAGCTATGACATACTCATCTTCCGATGTCCAGGAGCTGGATTGAACCTTGTGTGGCTAGCAAACACCATTCCTCGGCCTCCAGCGTCAGTAATGGAATTTAAATCTACTCTTTGCGCATCCAAAGCCGGATGATATTTGTTTAGGAAACGCGCGGCAGCTATTGGCATAGTCAATGGAGTTGCCAACATTGGAAACATGTAAGGAACATTCAAATAAACATTCTGCGTAATCTTCTCATTTTTTACCCAGCATAGGCCCTTTTACATGGAAATCAATATGGGGTCCCAAGTATCATCAGCCTCTAGTGATATGTCTTTCCTCGCTGATGCTCAACACCTTCCTGTCCTTCGGTCTGTGCCTCCAAAGCTTTATAGACTGCGATATGCTGATGTTTCCCTGCGTTCTCAGTTGTCCGACAAATGCTCATTCGTAAAAACAGACAGTTGGATGCAGGCGAACAGTCAGCGCTTCAAGAAGCAGACCAGACTAGAGTTGCAGAGGCGGCTCGACTGGAAGGTATCACCTTTGAGGAAGCGATGAAGAAAAGGAAAGGTTTCCGATATCTATATTAATGGCGGCTAGTGGTTCCAGTACTTCTACTCTTGGTTTCCACGTAGGAGTTGACGCACATGTTTGCTTACGACTACTCCGTAATCCTCGATCCAATCGATCATGTCCAACCATTCCATCCCGCCATTTCCCGACATTATCATTCCGCTCGGACTGTGTACGTACATTGTTAACCCGTCTTCGGATACGTTTGGAGTTCCATGCGACGTGCTGTTATTTATGGCGACTCAGATATCACTGAAGATTATTCCTCCATAAGAAACTGGCATTATGAGAGGGCAATATGTAGGTCAGTGTTTCAATCCAGTCATCTTCGGTTGCCCTTTCCCCGAGTGACTGTGTCGACTGACACAACATAATGTGGTATGCTATAGCAATGCACGGAAGCCCAAGAAAGAGGGATACAATCCTATCTAGTCGAGGAACCATTCTTGGGTTAGCTCTATTAACGTCTCGCCGGAGTATAGGATCTGGTCGCAGAATAAGTACTTCAGTTTACCTCACGTACATATTTATCGTCTCACATATGGCCCGCCACAAAAGAGAATAAATGGGATTTTTAAAAAAAGTACTTCATCATTTTCAAACCACCATCTGTCAGTACTGCCTCTCTCGCTTCCTCTCTCCGTAAAGCACATTCGAACTCCACATCTCCTCGATAAGCAATGCCCAAAGCTCATATAGTTGTCAGGTGTGCATTACTCAGCCGGGACTCAAGCATGTCATACAATGGAGTCGGGGAAGTTACCCTGCATATGAGATTTTTCAATCTGGGTACCAGGCTACCACTCGCCATCATCGCTAGGGTCCTGTCTGATAATATATCTCCTTCGAGGTATATAAACGAGGTGAGCGATGGAACATTCGCTAGGACATTCCGGACTGAGGCTTCGGGTATCGGTATCCCTTCGAACTGGGACACACGCAAAGTATGGAGCTCGGAAATACGGGAGATGAAAGGACGGAAGTCATTTTCCCATGAACTTGTCTCGAAGTGGAATAACGGCGGAAAATTCAGTTCCAGCTTTGTTAGTCCTGAAAATACTAAATCATGCAGGTATGGTGCAGATCCGTCACAAATAGTGAGATGTAATTCCCTGAGTTTAGGTAGAAATATAGGGAAAGGTACTCTCCTTGTTTCGGGATCGTCATCCTTCCTTGCCATAGCAAGGCTGCAGCTGATGAGAGCACTGCACTGGGTAAGTATCGCGTGTACACGAGAAGGGGCAACTTTAAAGTTGTTAGGAAAATGTAGTGTCGTTAGGTGAGACCACGGAAGAAGCAAGCGAGTTGGCTTAAAAGAGAACATCCCAATGATGTCCGAGTCAGACCTAATGGTAAATTCCCGTGGCCTACTCGCGGTATGAAATGCCTTGATTTGCTTTGTGGGAGGCCTGCTAATGATTACTGATGCAGCCTCCAGGTTGGCAAAAAATCCACTGGGTATGCTATATAAAAACTCGATGGCTGAGATACGCGGCAAATCAAGTGTAAGTGTCGTGAGCCGACTTTCCGAAGACAACAGCAGGTCCGCCATGCTTTGCGAATTATGAGAGAAAATATTGCAGTGAATGGCGAGGGAGATCGGTGATAGTCCACTTCGGGAAAGGAAGATACCGAGCTTTTCTTTGAAGTTGAGAGGGTGAGTACGCCAAACGTAACGATAATCGGCTTTCAGATGATTCCACAAGCCCCAAAGAGCCAGTGCTATGTTTTTCCATCTCGAGCAGACCAGCAGAATGTTGTAGGGCGTAGATCGCTGGATCTTGTCCCATGGAAAGATAGAAACCGGATCATGGGCTGAATCCATGAATATCTTGGCGAGGATCTCGTTGGGGAGTTTTCTGTGTGGTGCGATCGCGAGACGACATGAACGAATGTGGGAAACAATGGTTGCCCGTCGCGAGCGTAGTCCATCGAGAATTGCTTCAACACGAGCAATTTCAGAAGCGACACTCCTTAGATCCTCTTTGTAGTTATAGATGAGGGAGTGAATTGAATGCTGCTTAGCATCCGAGAGCAGATCATTATGAGACAATGCTGCACTAAGGGCGCTCGGAATTGGCGGCGTGTCGGGAACAGAGTTTAACAGTTTCGTTTTAATAAAGCTCATTGCGAACGGTTCAGTGGATGACTTTCCATAGGATTTAGAAAGCTAGATTATTTCTAAACAATAAAACGGAGTGCCAGGTCGGAGTACGAATTGAGAGATCCATGTTCAGATGGGAAACCCCCCATCTTGATTTAAAGTTTACAACGCCTTCGGAGCACGAAATACTTTCCGGGGGTCTCAGGGAGCCTTCGCGTATCACACCAAAGGCGATTTAGAACAAAATCTAGTTCTCTAAATACTACGGGACTTCGGAAGTCATCCAGTAGTGTATCGCCGGGTAATGCAAATTGGCTGGAACGAGATGGTCGCTGACGAGAACGCCTTTGAACAAATAAGACTGCGATATTGAAGTCCGTCCCGGGATTTCCCGGACACTTTTATCCTGGCAGATTTCGAACATTACTGTGGACGTCAGCGAGTCACCAACAGACAGTCTTGCTTAGTGCTGGTATTAATCATAAGACACGTATAAAAAGAATATCTTTTTCACGAAGCATCGGTAACTTTTCAAGGCACAAGGTCCTCTTCGGTAGTGGGTTCTGAAGCCATGTCTACATCCTCTATCTCGTCGGAAACGTGAGGATCAACTGAAATGTTGATATCGACCCTCCGCAACTGAGTGACGGTGTCAAACAGCGTCCAGACATCGCGTATGCCAAGATCCTCGGTGCCAATGACCTTCAAGTTCAGGTTAATGGCTAAGCAGGATACTGCATATAAAATGCTCGAGTGTGGGATGAAATTATGAATGCCAAGGCCAAGGATTGCATCTCGTCGATTGAGTCGTAGATTTGACATGAATGGAAGATGTATGCCGCTGTAGTCGAGTTCTAGGACTTCGTAGAAGGGACAGTATAGATCCAATCTACTAGATATACGAAGTTTTACGAACAATCCAGCCTATCGCAGAGGCGCCATATGTATCGCTCGATTCCTGTGCAGGAAGAGGTTTTTGTGACAGGAACGTCTGGCAGCTCAGAATCCTGTCGGAAATTTCCAACTGGACTCAAAATCTAGCTGGATTATAACTCCGATTTAATCATGATTATGAGATTATGATCCAGATTATGACAGGTTATGACCAGGAATGGCAATCAATCAGTGTTGATTAGATTGGGTCATAATCGGATCATGACCTGGGTTATGACCAGGAGCTGGGATTAAATCGGTCGCCTGGATTTTTGCCGGTTATATGCCGGTTCGGGAATTTCCGACACCGGACGGATGTACTTACATGCAGGTCAACGTCCGAGCCTGAGCCACGTACTTCCAACGAAGTCATGTAAGACCGAGAAAGAACTTGATTGAGGAGTTTCTTAATCGGGAAAGCGGTGACTGAGTCTTGTAAGCATGGCCCGGGAGGAATGGATTAGATCACCAACTGAAGAATATGGTATACCCGTACGTCGATCTACAACTCTTTAAATTTGCCACAAAGGAAAGGATAGGAAATCGTTTGTAGGTTCCTGAACAAAAATCTAATGGGGTGGGGCAACCGCTGGAATGCATTGAAGATTACATATATTTATACTACAAAATATTTTAGTAGCTGGGCAATTACATACGGTTAAGCATGTAGCGACATTCCCTCTGCAGGACCCAGAAAGTGATCACCTATGGTCCTCGACAATTCTCTCTCAAGTTGTGCAACGTAATTCCCTGCCGACGCCTTGCAGTTAGTACAAATTCCCGTATGTTTCCCCGATAAAAAAAGATCGAGCCCTTTCTGCAAGATCGTAAATTTTGCCAGTACATCCAGAACAGCAAGTTCTTCTGTCGGCGATGCGACCTTTGCCAGCAAGTTCTTCCAGGATGTCGTCAATATCCCTGAGCACTTTTTATTCGGAAACAGGCATATTTGGGAACGACTCGGCCATGAGCGGGTGGTAAAACTTTCCCAGTACTTCGACAAAGACCAGTACCCAGTATAAAGCCGAAGTTTGTGAAAATCCGTCAGCATGTTTGTAGGGTCGACATAGAGCATGGCCGTGCTACCGGCTATGGGCTGGTGCTTCGCAGAATTCATGACCTGGAGCTGGTGGTAGTATACCAAACCCTGGAAATCTCGTAGACCATGCTTTTCCCCTGCGTGGAGCGCGTCGATGACGGGCAGCCCGTCTGACTTTAGACGTAGGATCCAGACGCTCTGTGTGGCCGTACGAAGGGCTTTCAAGTCGCAGATGACCGCGATGTCCAGAGCATAGGCAAGAATGTTGGGTTGGCAGGTCCGCAGGTACTGCGAGTCCTTACTGAGGCAGTGACCTGTGACTGCATTCGTTGCCCATTGGTAGTAAGAAGAAAAATTGTATTTCTTTGAGATAGCTATGATACGGAGGAGTCGCAGAATGTCAGCAACTTCTCCAGTGCTCTGCTTGACGATATCCATCGGGCTGTGATTTATCAGTGGTGATCTTGTCTGAATGCACACCAGCGTACAGAGCATATAAAGCCCAACACAATGCACGAAATTCGTCTTCATCATCGTGCAGAACAATTGGGTCGTCGACGCTAAGTCCTTGAGGAGGGGCAGTGCTGGTGTCGTTCGTTGGCAAGGTAAACATAGTCTCGAATGTAAAACCATCGCGTGCCGAAAGAAACCGATGCACCTAAATGATTAAGTTAAATGACTGCCACTTCGTACTTCAAGCTACAATGACCTTGAACAGGGTATTCCCTACATGGAGAACACAGTCCGCATCATTGAGGTAATATACTGGATCGATGGCTGGGTCGAATGAAGTTTGGGTAGTTCCTGGCTCATCTCGTTTTCTCTTGCGTGGCGACGGGGTGCTTTCCATCATGATGGTCTGTGAAATAGTCGGAGACTGAGACAAATTTGGTTTACCGATCAATGTGCTGGCTGTCAGATAACACTTATCTGACACGGCAATTCCCGGGCTCACTAACATCTGTCCCTCCTAGTTGCAATTCCACATGTATCATCTTGTGTGTTCGGTTGTAGATAGTCGAACAAAGTAATTACACACCTGTCCTTCTAGTTAATTTTTTGGTGACCTGTGAGCTGAGGAAAATGTACTGAGATAACTGCCAGCCAGGCACTGCCACATGTTATCTGCCATGTTATCTGCCCTTGTCCTCTTGGACCTCTCCCCTACCCTGACCCCTTCTCATCTTTCAGTTTTTATTATAATATCACATTGACAACAGCCTGACACATGTACTCAGCTGTTTTCAGAATATTACATGCTCTGAGCTTTTCACAGTTGGAGTTTTAAGTTACAGCCATATTGTACTAAATCGCTGAAGAACTACACAGTAACTTCACTCCCCTCAATCACAATGGACTACAATGTGAGAAGGTACAGCATTCTGAGAAATGGGAGAGATCCTGACTCCCAGAGCCTCTAATAACTGCCTTAGTCTGGGTACACAGCTTGAAAACTGAGTCATTTATCATATTACTGACAACTGTCTCCAGCATATCCAATGCATAACTCCAACTCTGCCCTTGTACATCCCTTACTACAACTATTTCACTCCTGTGTTACATTTTTCACTGGAATATAGCTGTGATTTTCTAGAATTTGGCTGAAAACAGCTGAAGCTGAGCCTTAGCAGGTGAGTAAAAAATGAAGAAAAATTTTCATTACTCTGAATCCAGCTGTGGGTAGACTTTACATATTTTTCTTAACCAATGCATGTAT
>QOVE01014660.1:0-18650 GCA_003521275.1 Tricholoma sp. MG99 | reverse complement strand
TGCGCCTGAGATAGGCCTGTTTTGTCGGCCGTCACAGTCGGATCCGTTAGGAGTGTTCCGGCTGAGTCGACGACTCCACTCAAGCTATGCACTCCTACAGGTGTAATATAGGATAGCGGCATGTCTAGTGTATGTCCGAGTCGTTCAGAGGTGGTGTATATTGCGCAGTGTTGACCAAGTAGCAACCTGAAAGAGGAGGGCCATAGTTCAGGCACATACTACGCAAGAAAATCGCGAGAATACGACGCATAGATTTATTCCTGCTCAAAACTAGGCCAGTGGAGGGGGGACCGTTGTGGGCCAACAGCAAAAAAGGGAGGACAGTGCATGATTTTAGAGCTGCAGGTTTTTGGGCAGCCTGCAGGTGACCGTAGTTCAGGCACAAGCGTTACTACGAACACTACTCAATAAGGGCATCCTTTAGAAGCAGCATCCAAAAGAAATTGGGACCAGGGTAAAAGTTACCAGTCGAGGACGGTGGAATCGTCTTGATACATAGCGCGTGGCATGATCGTCTACAGAACTCTGAGAATACAGATAAAGCCGCGTGGCCGCACGACCACACGAGTACAGTAGTATTGCGTTCGTACCGCTGGAACTATTGCCAATGAGCAACCAGGTAAAGTCCGCAATAGTCCTTTGGTGGGACTTAAAGAAGGATATGCGAAGAAGAACACTCAAGACGGACCTAGCGGGATAGGCATCATCCCTTGAAGACCATTGGGATGGAGCGATGCTCGATCAGGAGTAGTATTCAATTCCAGCGAGTCCTAAAAGCGGACCGTGACATGGAGCCAGAGGCTCGGACGACGAACAACTATTCTTCGTAATTGACCCCCAAAGCCTGAGGCGGTCGGGTAGTCGTGTATCAGTAAGATTGGGACCTCGTACTCCTCTTCCCTGGAATATCTCTGAAAGCAAGCGTCAAATGAAGATGACCCTAATTTTAGCCGATCATTGTTGACACCTCACGCGAGGATAAGATTATTTTATCCGTATCATGAATACAAGTCCTGACAAGAATGAGTACGCGATAGACGAACTATATTTTCAACATACTTTGCTTATCGCTTATCAAACTTCTAGTGGATGATTCCTCGAGGCTTGTGTCGCAGGATTTGGAGATGCCCATCCCCTCAAGTTATAGACATAGACCATTCCCATTTCGAGATCTACGACTTTCAATATCTTTATGAAGCATATTACGGCTACGGATGTTTCAGCGACGTCTTGGTCCTTCAGTGGTTCTCCTTTAGTAAACAACCGACGGAAGTCAGAGAAGCTCAACGTTTCCTTCTCCGCGACAAAGCTTACTTTCACTTACAATCACCCACCCACGTTTTCTTGCCCTGCTGTTTCCAAACTCTGTCAATGATCTCCGCGATAAAGGGATATAAAGCAACAGGCTCCGAAATTTCTGATTGGCTTTATGTGCTTCCATGTCCAAGCAATCGACAGCACCCGAGGATCCATATGGGAATCAAGCTTTCAGCTATTGCCCTGAATCGCCATTCGTCCTGACCCCAAAATTGTCGGCGAGAATTCCCGAGTGACAGAAGACTCATGGGATAAGATAAGTGTTTTACATGAAAACTACCGTCGGCATTCCTGTCGTCGTTACGATCACAAACAGAGTCTCTAGATCTCGAGGATTACGGAATCAGGGTCCTGAAAGACGGCGGATCGTATCCAAGATTAGTGTATAACATGGACGAGAGCGGAAAGTTGTCTTCTCGATATAGCCAACGGTCCCGAGGACCAGGACCATCGTGACTATGCTCTTTGAAGCATTTCCCACTGAAGATACATTGACCGTAGGTTAGGAATTCATGCAAGCAACTTCCATGTGAGTATACTTACAGTCCTACTCCATGGAAACATTGAATTACTTCAAGTTGCTGTGAAATATGAAATAGCTCACACGCCAATGTCAATTCCATGTGCTTGTGATAAGTTGGTTAACATTGCACTTCTTTGATGATATCTCCACGTTGGGATGGAAATGTGGGACATCCTCCAGTGAATTTATAACGTAGTATCTGGGCAATTCTTTGCAGGAACCATAGCAATATCGAAGCCGAATGACTCACTGAGATTGTCAAAAGTGACAAAAATAGTGAGCTTTGATGTGCAAAACCTAGAAAGGACATGTGTAAATGAGTCGGGACTCGGGAGACTCGGACAGTTGTGGCGGAGCGTCGGTGGTCTACAATAGAAATTTAGGAGGTTATGAGCACGACTCGGAGGTGGGAAGATTCAAATGCCTGGATATACATACTAAGGGAAACTAATTTCATGGATAAGTCCCGACAGGTATGGAGTTGTTCGCTCTACCGCTTAGCTTGCGCCCACTGGCAGTGAGATTTCACAGTGCCAGATCCAATAATTTCGATATTTATATCGACGATTCGAAGAAGACGAAGGACTTCTATAACAATTCGCACATGAAGAACACCGAGATTTCTGTATGCATGGTTGAGGTTCAAGTTGATCATTGGAAAACGCGGTCACGGCGGTTCCGAGTCCAACCGGCAAACAACGAATAAGCCGACTATAGGAGAACAAACATCAGCCAAACTCTGACTAGCACTCAGGCAGCCAGGCTGGCATTACTCCAGTGCCCTCGATTGTACACCTCCCATGGCGCACAGTTCGGGGAGTCCTGACGCACCCACTCTTCGGCCCCTACCATCTTGGACAGGCTCAGATCACTCAGAGTCTTTTGAAGAAGCACTCAAGGCTCTTGAAAGCTACAAGAAAAAGGATCCTTCAAAAGGTAAATCTTTCAAGGCCCAAAGCCTACGAAATGCTTAGCTTTTCATCAGTTATAGTGCGCTTCAAGGCCGTCGGAAATGCCCCAATCATGAAACAGAACTTCTATAAGATTACATCGTCCAATCGTTTCCAAGCGGTGATACAGTTTTTGAGAAAGGAACTAGGCTGGCAGGCCGGTGAACCGCTAGTGCGTCATGCTTTCTTTTTCTCCTTATTGAAGCTAACCACGCGTTTACAAATATGTGAAGTTTACGTATATCAATCTGGCATTCTCTCCAGCTCCTGATGATACTGTCTCCAATCTATTCAAGGTATGAATCGCTGTTGCATGATATGTCACGCTGTCTGATACTCGGCTAGTCTTTTTCCACGGATGGCCATCTTATCGTCAACTACAGGTATCTTTATCAGGTTCCCTATCGATGTAATTCCTTCTGATTGCTTTATCCTAAATAGCACAACGGCGGCCTGGGGTTAGGACCTGGGTTCAATATTATTATCCGTATAACATAGCAGAACAGCTCTATGGTGTTTCCTGGAGTCTGGCGCGATGTTCCGTGGTCACCCATATACAGGATACTCTTCCCGGCGCAGCGATGTCTGGAAGGATCACCCGCAGTGGAATGATGATGCCCTTTTGCTCTACAGCTGTTGTACATTGATCAATCTGCGAAGTCCTGCGGTTGTCTTGACCATGTTTTATCTATGGAATCGTTGCGGAATCTAGTTCATATGAAAAACTATCTACTTCGAGCGCTGTCTGGTCAGTTTTTGTTCACTTGGCTATGTTGGTAACGGTCGCGCGGTGCTCGGTCCATTGCCGAGGAATCATGAACACGTTGGTTGATCATCTAATTCCAACAAGAATTAGCGAAGTAACTTCCACGACACGCGTCACGTTATTCTAAGACCAGGCCTCACAGACTGCACCCTTCGAAATCTCGACATCTGTCAAAGTTCCGTCCGTGGTCAGCCTTGCACGCTGTGCCCATGCAGCGCTCGTTTTGCTGCGCGGTCAGCTCGGGGCAGCATGCAGGCAGTCTCAGATCTCAGAACTACATCGGCGCAAGTTGTACCTGTCTGAACAGCTTAAATTTTCAGGTGGCTAACCTTATCTTGTCTGTTATCGATTATATCTCAAACACAAAGGATCCGTTGAGGGATCAACTAGCCGGTGATGCGATTGTGAAAGAAGCTCCCCCACGGCACATATACAAGGGGGATTTACTCAGATTGAGGTACGATGGCGCCTGTGGCAACTTGGTAGCCCTACCTCACCGATCGAGCAAGATCGCTTACTATGGCTTTTTAGTATCGAGGGGTATAATCAAAGGTAATCTGTGTCATCGGAATCTCGTCCCTACCCTGATTCTCTACAGCACATGTTCGAAGCGAAACTGCCTCCTATTTCCCAGTCAATCAACTGTGGAACACATTAAAACCGCATGTGCATGTAGGAGCAGTCCGAAGTATTATCAACACCTCCCGATCCCTGATAACGCCAGGTTGAACAGATGTGGGACGCATTCTTACATGTATAGCAGGATTAAGAGGACTCCCAGGATCAAGACATTCGCGGAGCCTGTTCTTATGTCCTATCAACTGATATCGACTGTGTTCAGTGCTCTGCGGGATCCAGTACTCCGGGCGTGCGAGAACTGTGAAGAGCTCAGACAATTACCAGACCATACCCGGGATAGGATGTCGATCTTGTGACGTTGACCAGTCCCACCGGAGGCATTTCACCGGGCATCCTTTCATGAATGATCGATGATCGATGATCGGTTGCAGTCATACCCCAATCATGTATCACGGGCTACTGCCTAAATAATGACCAGTTGAATTCACAAGGACGTATCCACAAAACGAATATCGAGCAAATGCAATAAAATACGCAACGCTGCATGTGTTTCGAACTAGTATCGGGTCATCAGGCAACGCTCGTACGTACCCTGGAAACTTGAGATAGCGGACGGCTGAAGGCTTCTTCCACAGAAAACATCTGCCGTTAAGAGAGCGCATTATTGCAAACTTTATCCATTTTATCAACGAGCGGACAGCGCCCGTAGAGATGTCGAGAAGCATTATAAGGTATAGTGGAGTGCGGCACGGTAACCGGACTCAGAAATTAGAATGGCACTAAGACCGCAAAGGAGGGGATATATATATGCACCGTGCCACCTACGTCAGGCAATGAGGCATCGCCGAAACCAAGTTCGAGGGCGGGAGAAGCCCACGGGGCCAATGGGGACCACACACCTATGTCATCGTTCTCGTACACGTCCGGTATTTTCCGGGGAAAATGTTCGGATTTTGTGAACGAGCGAGGAAGATGTGTTTTCATCACAGGGCTGCGGTGGAAATACTTTGGATTGGCTACTGGTGGCTAAAAGTATCGGAACAGCAGACCTAGGTTCGGTCGGTTGCGTTGTCGACGTCTACCTGGGATCCTTATAGATGTCCAGTCAGGGACCTTGAGACCTGGGAAATGAAGCGATTGGTCGCAGGGCGTGCTGAGTGGTCAGGTACGCAGAACATATAAGGAGTGGCTGCGCACATCTAAAATTTTTGGCGGAGGTGAGGCGATATCTCATGCAAATTATGCACCTCTAAAACAACCCCAAGTTTGCAGCTTTGCTTGGGAGCCTAGACTGTATCCGAGAGTCTCCGTGTTTTAGCTGCTGAAAATTGATTACACTGGGCCGAAAATCCACCGCAAAAATCAGGTCTTGTCTTGCGCCTTAGCTCGCCTTAGACAAAGACGTACATAGACCGGCGATATTGGTATGTGAGAGTGATGTATGAATTTTATGATATAATATCACCACGTTTCCTTCCCTACGTAACAGGGTCGGACACAATGTAGAGTCAGTGTGATTGCCGAACTACGTTTGATTAGTTAGCGACGTACTCGTCGCACCAATGCAATATTTCCATTGAATAGCGAACAAGGGGGCGGGTGAGCCCTATGCGACTATCAACCTAGGCGTGTACGTAGTTGTAGTATGTATGGTCATACCATCTATGAGTAATGTTATTAGGAAGTGCAATGCCAGCCGAGAGTTGTATGCGTAGAAAAGGAGATATGCGGAGATGTCTAAGGTGAGATGCATGCAGACGAAAGCGACGAAAGCGACAATGGTCGGGCTGAACCTAGCAGCCTGACATCTACAAAGTCCCGAGAGTGAAAGTGACGAAAGAAGTCTAAAAGGTATCATGATTTTTTCTAAAAGAGATGGGTCAATACAAGTCGGTATAAGGAATGGGAAGTGTGCATACTGGTCGCATCATCAGTGGTGAAGAGCATTGTGACTGGGGAGCAGGCTATATAAATATAATCGTGAGCTGGATTGACGTTGGAGCTCCAAGAAGCATTACGCACTGGCATCATGTACGCAGGTATTTGTGATGGATTTTGAGAAGCACCTTTTGAGAGAGCCTTTTGTAGCTGATTGACGAAAGTTGAGGCGATGAAATAGCAGTATTACGAGCTAATGTTACCTTGGCTTCGCTCTCCGCAGCGCGTTGTGCATACATGTTTGGATGCAGAGAAACATTGTGCATACTTGTCGCATGCGGTAGAGAGTGTAGTGAAGAAGATACACTAGGAAATGCGACAAGACTTGAGGGGGCAGCTTTGGACGCGTTTTTGGTAGACATGACCGGGGGTAGGTGGAGTGGAGTAGAAGTAAGCCCTAGGTAGCAGCAGAGCAGGACAAGTAGGCAGCAGAGCAGGGACAGCCAGCAGCGAGGCAGGGGATGAATAAAGTGAAATTACCGGAGAGCTTTATAGATTAGTAGCCATGCAGGTGTGACGGGAATTTCATCTCACGTTTGCGATCATTATTTACTTAGCGCAAACCTAATGCAAACTTAGGTTTGCCCATAATTGGGGCAGGTTCAAGTTGCCGCCGACATCAAAGAGATTCAAAACCGCGATCTTCACATAAGTAACTGAGGTACATCTGGGTATTCATCTGGATCCTCTAGATCCAGATTATCTGCCATGCTCGGCGGTTTCGCCCGGTCTTAAACCTGTCCTTCACCTGCCTCAAGTTTCGCCTCGAGGTTACTGCAAGTGCGTAACACATTATCGCTCTATTAATCTAAATTTTGGGGTCCTTCGTATATACTAAGAAATCATTTCTAATTTGCTTTATGCACCCGACCCTCGCTACCTCCTATCGTCAAATGGGTTTCTAATACTCTATCTTCTTCTATGCTATCATGTTGCAGCGCCACGCACCTTCATGACTCCATGATAATAGTACATGCATATACTATAAATCGGGTCATTCCGAAACCAGCTTCGTGCACGGCACTCCGTCGTCATTCTGACATGCTACAAATCTATTGACATGTGGCACTCGAGTGGCTGCGCGGTCGAGGGTTTTCCGACGGAATATTAGGTTCTGAAGTGGATACCTTCTCTGTGCGTGTTTCCATCGAAACCAACGAGTCGCCCGAGTTTCAGCGTATGCAGCTTCGTGTGGCAAAAATCATGATTTCCTTGCCCTGGTGGGGAATCCCCCACCGACCCCACGTGTCGACTCTAATATGTTCAATTTAGACTCACGAGTCATCTATTATCTGGCAAGATAACGATTGGGTTGGCTGTTCAATGAGGAGTACATGGTTAAACTGATGGTGTGTACACGCATGTTGGCGAGATAATCGTACGTATCCTGCGGGCTGTTGCTGATCCACCAATGGGATAAGCACGATGCTTTCCGTTCCGTTGTGTGGTACTTTCAAAATATCCACCCACGAGCACAGCAAGCCCGCATATTTTTCTATTAACGGCGGCACTGCCAAATCCGTCACTGATATGACACATGTTAGGATAGCGCTCAAGTGTCCTGTAATCGTGTTTAGTTAACAGCTCATTAATACTTGAAGAATCGTCTAGCCTCTTCAAGCCCTTATCCGCATAAAATGTTTGAACCAGTAAGATCCGTGCTGCACCGTATGTCTGTTCACGCCATCAGCAGCGTGACCACGGGCTCTTCTAAGTATGGTGAACTAACGTACTCACGTTTGGAAACGTGCGAGGTCACTGATAGGAACTTCTCGCCACCATAGCATGACACAGCACCAGGGCTGCTGATCATCCACTCAGTGGGACGCAAGCGCCGAGTTCGGCATACAACTCTCGCGGCTTAAGTCTGAGTAAGCAATGATCGCCTTCCAGCGTCGCATGAAGACCCAGGAACCACAGCACCAGGGTCACAGGCTGTCCAGGCCAAGGCCCCTTTCATTTCGTATCCGGCGTTGCCATGACAAACATAAAGATATGAGACTGAAGACCGAGTGTGCCTGCTGAAGTGGCCTCAGAGGAACAAGATAGCCAAAGCTACGTCAAGACAAGCACATTACGACCCAGGTGAGCTTTTGCAATCATAAGAACCTCTGAAGGAGTTAACAAGCAATGACAGCATTATACACGCCAAACATGGGACGTGCGAAGATGTAAGTAGATCTGAGGCCACCAGTATGAAAAACACGACGAGTCTGGCACCATATGGAAGTCAAAGATTACGTGTGGGGCAGAGTCAAGTTTGGAGATGGCAATCCAACTCCCAGCCCAGGAGGGAATTACCACTGGGAAAGTAAAGGGGTCCATGAGAAGCGAATGGAATTAGGCTCTTTTACGGCATCAGGGAAGTACGTCTCTGAAACGACGTAATTTTGGGACACTGACCACTTTTGTCGGACCGTCCGTTGTTCGCTGCTCTGACTCCTCGAAAGTGCTTCGCACACCCGCCGGTATGCGTAAAGATACCAGTCAAAGTAGTCATTGGAATTAAGTGGATCATTCGCTGCAAATCGCCAGGGTCAGACGAAAACGGGCTGATATAGTTGAGTTTGGTAATTTACTTGGCTGTGCAAAGGATTTTTCTCTGCTCGCTGGAGATAACTTTAGCTCATCGCCGTTTTGAGATTATAGCTTGATCACGAGGTGAGTAATTGATCGGAGGAAAGAAAATGACTTTAGATAACTCACATGCATGCAAGGAGTAATTCCGGCGCGATTATACGTGAACCAAATGCAGGCATACGTGGCTGAAGCCTGAAATTGACCATGTAATTAGGTTGCTCGATGTTCCACCTGCTCCCGCGAATCTGAGTCTTTCACTCAGATGCGATAGGCGGCCACTTTTTGAACCGGACATCGGAAATAGTGGTTCAGAGCGTATGACACCGCCGGCAACGATCAGAAGCCTTCCTCAATTTGCAGACCGGCGGAGCAGGACGGACTCGAATCTCATCATCACCTGAGAGTTAATCAGTAGTAAGGAGTTGCCGGAGCTGCTGAATGATTCCAGCGTCACATCAAGCCAACCTAAAATTGAGATTGAAGAGCAAGAGAAAGTTAATGAGACCAATACGTACCTGTAACAATCTATTGCGTAAATGATGCCTGCGGCCTGACGTGGGCCCTGGAGAAGTGGTGTGTGATTCGGCAAAGTGAACAAAGGGCAACCATACTGGTGCGAGATGAAGGGTAAGGATGGGTACAGGATGCAAACATTCATGACACTTCGTGGATAACTTCCATGTAGGGCACTTGGGGACCTGCGTTCGGCATCCTGTAGCATATAAGCGCGAGTCAACGAAGGACTAGGTGCGGGGTCCAAGTGGATACTTGGGCTGCCATCGGTGAAGCATAGATTATGTCTCCATTACGCTTGTAGCTTCAAGCACGACTCGGATGGCTCGGACGGTCCCGCGTAACCTGAAGATGTGAAATTAGATGGGTAATGAGACGGATGTAATGCAAACAGTTACAGGCTATTTGCGAACAGAAGTTGTATTCTCTTGGTCTGTAGCCTCAGAGTGATCATGCGTGCATGAGGCAGCTGGCAGTGCTGAGTGACTCGGAGTCATTCAAATTGGAAGAAAACGCGAATGTTTTGATGGCCAAACAACTTCCTTTTCCAGACCTCCCAGTTTTGAACAGAACAGTGTAACCGGTGTACATCGCTCGTGGTTGTTAGTTGGTTGGATTCCTTCCGCTGTCATGGCAAACGCAACTCTTACGAGACATAATTTAGAATGGCTGGCTTGTGATAGAATTTCGTTCATTTGGTGCCACTAGCAGAGTCTAGCACAAATCTAGCATGATCTATCAATCCCTTCTGAAAATCTTCAGACTTGAAGCTTGAAGGTGTCGACCGCCGACGAAGTGGAAGTGGCATGTAAGGCTGCAGTGACGCAAAATTGTGCTTTGCCGGTATAAAAGCGGAGTGGTACTGGGATGATCTTCTATGTTATCTCCCACGCCCTTTTCCTATGTCTGCCTTAGCATTGGCATCTTCAAGACGTGCTGTGTCATTCACCTTGGAGTTCTGGACGCGCGCCGTCCTTCTCATGGACACGGGCATCTCCACGCTTAGCCGTCTGTTCGCACCTCGATAGCTCTGAGAGCTCCCGAGAGCTCCCGACGCATGCTGTTGTCACCTAAAGTCCTGTTCGCGAACAAAACAATCGACAAGAGTTGGCTTGTCCCGGACCTAGCTGCTTTGTTGAACCCCTTGTGATGGTTAGTACATGATGTGACCAATACCCAGTGCCTTTGATCTCCGCAGCCGATCTCTGCGGTATTGCGCCCTACTGAAGGTGCTTTTATTGGAATTTTTTTGACTGATCGCATAACCGCCATCTCCGGGGTTGATCAACAGTAGCTGTCTCGTGAACAACAAAGAAGAAGAGGAACCTTTCAACTTTCCCCTTTCCTTGAGAAAATTTCCATCGACGGGAGTGTTCTCCTCGACTCAGTACGACGAAGACGGAGATGCTTAATTCCGGCCCAAATTCGCACTGCGGGCAGTTAAGTGCTACCTGCACACCTAGTTTGAAAAAGGTTCCCTCTATCGGCTGGAAAGTCGAGCTGTACAGGCACACTAGCAAGGTGGATGGACGGAGTTACTCCGTATAGTTTGATGACCCTGTGTTCCGTGCGCACTTTCGCTCTGATGTTGTTTGGAGGTTCAAATATTTACTTTATGATACTGCAGCTTTTAAAGTGTCACCCCATCTTTGTTTTGAGCACTAGAATCCGACATAAGATTGCCGCCGGTTAGGCATCACCCCCATCTTTTGAAAAGTTTCTTTGTCTAAATTTTACAAACTCGTACGCCAGCACGCAACTTCCCGAAGATATCCTGTCACGTTGCCCAACTTGCCACGGCCATTTTCAAAGTTCACCATCGTCTGTGTTCTACTTGAGGTTCCTTAATGAGGATATCCGCAATTGCTGGTCTCTCCATATATCTAAATTGCTCCACATTGAATCACGTTGTAGGGTGGCCAGGAACGAAATGGCTGTTTAGTGGCTCGTAGCAACGAGGTTGAACGGTGTGCGCATTCGTCACACTGGCACATCCGACTTATCCGGTACAGGTACTCGGCAAGATTGCGTAGGCACACAGGTAGTTGGGCAGATCCCAAGATCACTCTCTTTCTTGTTCACCGAGTGTCCGAAGACTGTGGAATGCCCTGCCACCTCCTGCCACTCTTTCCTGATTCGGTGTAGTGTCTTGATAAAGGATCGATCGCTGCGGATTTATTTTCACCTTGCGAAGGGACATGTGTAATTAATTTATCATGCATTACGTGCAAATATATGTATGACGTCGTATTTCTACGCTAGCCATGAGGGATGGTTACGCCAACTGCCCAGTTGCCTAGTACTTCCTCGGGGTTTCTAAAAATCTAGTTGAAATGGATGCGCAAAAATGGCAGATGGAAAAGAGGGTAGCACAAATGTCGGGATCATTAGACAAAGCAGTCTACCACCTTATTCAGAGGCAATTATAACCCCACATACCGACCCACATTCGGCCTCACAAGCCCCCTTCTCCGCAAACTGTCCCATCCCCACAATAAACCGAACATGCCAGAGTCTCCGACCCACGTTGGCCCTTCGGCCTCACAAGCCCCCTTCGACCAAACTCTGCGCAAACTGTTCCATCCCCACAATACGGAACATGCCACTCCGTCCCCACTCACTCCCATCGCCAAATTCCCTCCTCCAAGCCCTACCTACACGTAAGAAACGCCACTATCAACGCCTACCCACAACAAGAAATAGACAAGGGACACTCACTCAAACCTTCCTCCCACGCGTAGAGCTCTACTTTCCACCCACGTCTCAATGCCGTCCTAACAGGTCCTACAGGCCAATGTCAATTCAAAGGGAGGTAGACCAGAAATAAGAACGAGCCTAGAAATCCATCCTCACTGAATTGCCCCACATTCCCATCCCCAGTGGCTAGCACAATCGTCGCGCCCTCTGGGACATCATCTGTCGCCGCCAGGGCTTGATGCAATTTCAACTGCAGCAGCTCGTCCACCCCCTGCTCGCGGTACCGTATCCGTCTGCCTAATCCACCGGGTCCAGGCACATTATGATCGACAGAATGAGCAGCAGCGTAAGAATAAGAGTGACTGTGAGCGGAAGCGTGAATAGGTGCCGGTATACTCGAAGATTCGGGAGAGGTAAATGAAGCGCGAAGAGTCCTTCTAGCTGCTTTAGTAGCGGCCTCTCCAGCGCTCGTACTTGTACTGGCGCCAGCACTAGCACTCTCAGCGCTTGTATTCCCTGATATGCGCCTCGCGTGAGTCTTCAGCTTTTTAGGGCTGCCCCCGCTTCCACTTGTAGTAGTGCCAGCACTGTCCTTATGCTTATGATGATACCGTTCGCGATCCATACCATCACCTACCCAAGACATAGCAACAACATCAGAAAACAAAGAGGTCAACAAATAATTTACAAGACAAACCCAAATCTGGGACTCTCATGTACACCCTGACCTCATAACCTAAGCGTTTCATTGTATCCATTGGCTGATACAATGGACTAGACGTCACTAAAACACGCCCTATCATGAAATCTATCAGCCGCCCATCTCCCTAGACCACATAAATAAAGGGGAGAAATGGAACGTACGCGTGATAGGCCTCCCTCTCTCCAATATGAGCGCTAACGCGGTATGGGAAAGTCGACGTGCCTGCTTCTTTGTTTTTCGCTCCCCCTCTCCATCGCCCTCCCAGTCCTCGTCATCTTCATCCTCATCATATTGTTCCTGTTCAATGTCATCATCGCCCCCATCCTGCCCGACTTCTCCATTTCGACCTCCTCTCATCATTTTAATTTTCTTTTCATATACGCTGGTGAGTCCGTCTCCATCGTTCCCATCCTCATTTCCATTCCTATCCCGATCCCGATCCCGCACATCGCCGCTCCATATGGTTGCATTAGGGTTGTCAGTGGCGAGGGTAGCACCGGAATTAGATGTAGATGCAGACTCAGAAATGAAAGCACCCGGAGACCTATGCCCAAGAGAACTAGATCGTGATAAATAGCTTCCTTTTGGTTTTGTAGGAGATTTCGCTAGTGATAGAGTTATCGAGGACGCACGCACGAGCGCTGCGCCACCATCCCCATGAGGTTGAGATGGCGAGGTGACACCAGACCCACTTCTATTCCTCAGCGCCTTCCCAGCAGTGGCAAATGACGGTAGAGGGATTGGCGTCATTCCAATCCCTGCTCCCAAGCGTGCCTTCAGTGCCTGTGTTGCCGATGCAGGATTAGTGGCGGGGGACGTTGGGGACTCTCCTGCTGACCCAAAACCCAAGGACGAAGGCCTTGACCTATTCTTCTCCCCCAATGTCGGCAAAGCACCCTTCACAACAATCGTTAGCGTAGGCTGCTTCGGATCCTTACTTGCTGTCCTCTTCCCAGGGATGCTACTACTGGGGTAACCAGCTCGATCATATTCGCCCCTGCCTGCAGAACTGTCCCCGTCTCGAGTAATAGTATCTCGGTCTACATCTCCATCGTGTTGCGGTGAATTGTCTTCCACAACTGATATACCCGGACTTGGAGGAGGGTCGCCCAGGCTGGTACTGGGAGGCCTCGGCTTCGGTGGTCTCGGCTTCAACACCTTGCTCTCCTTCCCTTCATTTTCCTTTGCTTTATGAGTAGTCCTAGGGTGCCGCTTCAGATAAGTCAACAGGCCAACCAATATATTAGAGCTACAAAAAATAGGTCAGCACATCTCAGGTGCGAAAAAAAAAAGAAAAAAGAGGAAACCCAACTGGTCGACGAAAACATGGATAAGCGGATCCCTCCCTGCCATCCCTCCCTCAACACGCGGCACAGGATCTCGTCCCCTCACATCCAACAGCTCTCCTTCTGCCACCCCACCTGCAGCTTGCACTCTCAACTTCCCCTCCACCTCCCCAAGCCGCACACTATCCTCAGGAAACACCCCCTTCAACACATGCACAAGCCTCGACAACCTCACTCGCTCCCCGCCTTTCTCCGTATCGTGGGTAGGGAGACGCCTCCCATTAGAAGTCGAAGGTAAGGGTGAACGAGAACGAGACCGGGACCTTCGCAAAACTCGTTTCGTGCCATCGGTTTCGGACTTGGAAGGCACGCGAATATGTCCGTCCTCGTCCCTATGCGCGGAATCTCCGCCTACGGCTGGACTTGGAAGTGTAGGCGTCGACCTAGAACGAGTGAGGATCTTATATGGGAATATGCTTCCCTTACCGGGCCCGGTCCCGGTCCGGATTGCAGTGACGTCATCTTGCGTGGTAATCTTAAGTTTGGGTCTCGATGTAGCCGTGGATTTGAGTTTAAGCTTGGATTTTGTAGAGCTGGATCTGGACTTGGAGGACAGAGATTTGCTTTCAGGTGCGGTAGGCAGGGATGTTGACGTATTTGGAAGGGATGTCACGGTAGTTTTGGATTTTGTTCTAGGTGTAGATTTAAGCGTGGAACTCGACTTGGACGTGGATGGGGAAGCAGGTTCAACCACAACAGTAGAAGTAGTAGCAGAAGTTGTAGCTGTAGCTGTAGTAGTAGTAGCGGTGGTGGCAGAATCATACGCAGGTGCATACACATGGTTCAGCAGACTGGCTTTGGGACGTCGAGACCTGGATCGAGGAAGTTTCGGTGCCGGTGTTTCTGGCGTAGATTTTGATAGTTTCTGCTCTGTCGACTTTGATCGGGGGTACTTGTGCGCCTCCTCCTCTTCCTCCGCGTCGTCCCCCTCGACCCGTGAATAATTTAAAAAATTATCACTCGCAATAGATAAACCTTCTCCCACCACAGGCACAGGTCGCTTGCGTCCCCTACGTTTCTTCCTTCGCGGGGCGTGTTCTATTCAACTCGGCGTGTTTTAGTTTTTGCTTCGTGGACCAACTGCAGGAGCATACACATACCTATGACATGCATCCACTCGCCTTCCTCTTCTTCCTCCTCCCTCAGCCCCCCTCCTATACCGATGCTATAACCATGCAAGGCGCTCCACCTTGCACGCTCACGCTCAGCAGCTATGAAGCTCAGAGCTTCGTCAAGATATCCAAGGGAGGGAGAGGCATCTGTATCGGCGTTGGTGCCAATATCGATATCAATATCGGTGTCAATGTCAATATCTTCGCCAACACCGATATGACTTATCGGGACTTCATGTCCAGGATCGTCGTCTTGCTCACGATCGTCGTCGTCGTCGTCATCTCCATGGAGGGAAGGCTGGGTGCGCAAAGGGGACGTGGTGGAGCCTACGGATGCCAAGTGGGTGTTATCATGATCTCTCTCTTCCCCTGCAATGTCGTCGTCGTCATCGGCGATTTCGACGGTTCGTGCACCTTCTGTGTCATCATCCTCGTCCTCCTCGTTCTGCTTATCTTCCTCCGCGACTTCAAGTTCCTCGTCATCAGGTTCATCCTCGGGCCCGTCTTCTTCGTCCTCTTCTTCGTCCTCACCAAGATCTGAACTTTGACTAGTAGCGCTCTCACTATCACTCTCCCCACTAGTGGTACGAGTAATCTGGCTCAAGCCACTATGTAAATAATCCGCAATCAGACGCTGATTCCAAACAGTCGAGCGAGCACCGGTTGTATCTCGATCTTCGGTCCCTGAGTCATTCAAGTTACCCTCCTCTTCGAGATCAGAGTGTAGAAGATGCTGGTAATCGGGACGGTGGTGTGATGGGATTCTTGGGTATGGTTGTAGGTGAACCCATTCACGAAGGACGGTGTTAAATGCACCGAGGTCAGGGAGGTCATCTGAGGTGTAGTGAGAAGCAGAAGAAGAGAGAGTGCGAGGGGAGAAAGGGGAGATGGGAGCAGGAGAAAGGATTGAGGTGGAAGTTGAAAAGGAAGAGGGCATTTGAATGAAAGTCAAAGTTGAAGTGAAGAGAATTGGCGAGGATAAGCCTCGAGGCTTCTGTTCCTCAGCGCATACCGTCAAAAATATCTGTCACGACTGTGACATCATGTCACTATGTTCTGCGATCACTCGGCAGTCACGTGTGTCGTATGATCTCATGTACTAAGTATATAACCGCGTAGCGCGCCGGCGGGAGAGCCCACTACTTTAGTAGTGCAAACAGTAGTATATGATGAGATGACTTTCGAATTTGTAAATGCAGTGATGTCCTTGAGATCTTATGCTAAACTCATTTACATGTTTTGTTACACTTTTCCTTATCGCTGAAGGATCTACTCCCGATTATCATCAGCGCCCATCATTCCTCCCGCAGTTCCCATCAGTGTTTGTCATCATTTTACATTTTCCATATGATTCACATCGACTCACATATGACTCGTATCAACTCGTCCATGACTCGTAAAGCCTGCATAGGCCAGATTAGATCATGTGATCACGTGTTAGACCTTCGGTTCTAACAAAAGGTCAAACTCAACATTACTGTTGACCTATCCAGGTCTAGACATCACAATGCCTCCCAAACAATACATGACACTTAGACAGAGTGCAGACAGACCTCCATGAGGAGCCACCCCATCTAGAATCCACGACGACGAATTTCGACTAGGAAGTCGACAAATCAAATTCAGTGACAAGACCTCATCTTGGAGGTATCTTGACAAAGAGAACAACTACGAAGGAGCAGTAGAAGAAGAACTTCTATTTCCTACCACCAGACCAGAAGGCCAGAGACCGCCTATCTGAACAGCCCCAAGCACCTCATCATACAGAGATGTAGCAGGGTACAGCAAAGAAACCACGGATGAAGAAGAACCCAAAACTGCTACAGAAGTGTTCTTTACAGCATTTGCAATGTCGTTGACCACTACCCTGAAGGAGATCAAGATCAAGACACCTGTTGAATTCAAGGATGATGAAGAGAAAGCGACCAAGTTCATCAAAGAAGTAGAGCTGTACCTCTACCTCAACAAAGATTTATATGACACCGATGAAAAGAAGATTGGATTCGCCCTCTCATTCATGATGGACAGGAGCGTGTCAACTTGGAAAGAAGCCTACATCCAAGACAAAACCCTTGATGCCAGAGGATTCAACTTTGGAACCTGGAAAGACTTTGTCAAAGTCTTCAAACAAGGTTTTGAACCCATTGACAAGAAAGTGTCCAGCAAAGATGTTTATGGAAAGATTAGAGCTTTGCTCACCGACTTAGATGATGAAGACAGAGAAGAAACACTCAAGATGATGGAAGAGCAGGGTTTTTAATAAGGCAATGTACCTCAATGTTACCACTCGCTGAGCTTATTGTTTCCTCTGTAATTTTAGCCAATATGACCTGTCAATCTATGTGATTGCCTTTGACTATTGAAATCAGTGGAACGGAAATCATTGAAACCAATGCGCTCTTAGACTCCGGAGCAGGAGGGGTTTTCATCAATGCAGAATATGCAAGACAGTTAGGGTTGAGTTGCCTCTCCCCAAACCAATCACCACCCAAAACGTAGATGGGACTCCTAACAAACGAGGAGAGATGACCCACTATGTTCTGATCTACCTCAACATCGGAGGAAAGAGACTTCTAACGAAAGCCCACATCATAGGCTTAGGGAGAGAGTCTTTCATTCTTGGACTCCCCTGGTTGCAGAAATACAACCCAATGATCGACTGGAAGACGGGATCACTCCCCTTCTGTGACGAATTTCAGAAAGCTGCTATACATGAAGCAGTTCTAAAAACTCGACAAAAATGGAACCAGAAGAAAAAAACCTTCACAGGTGTATTCAACAAAACCTCACCACTTAGGGCTATGGCTGAGCAGATCACCAAACCAATTCGAAAAGCCACCATAGAAGAGGTCCCCGATGAAGAACCTGCTAAAATCCTCGAGACACCTTTGTTCAAGGTAGAGGTTGAAGCAGAAGAACTACAGAATTTGAGGGAGGAGAAACCCTCCTCACCTACTACCCTGGTCAACCTGTCATTGGAATATTCAAAATAGAAGCATCACCTTCCTCCTCAGAATGGGATTTCCCTCAAGACAACATATGGATAAGTGTTAGAACTGAGGTCATACCTCCAGGTCACAGGGTCAAAGGAGCCCAATGGGCACTGTCGGGGTTGGGACTGATCAAGAGAGAGACTCGGTGCACACCACCGAGCTCAACGAGAATGAGGATCCTTGGGGTTGCTACCAAGGATCGAGTACGAGTTATGATTCACAACCAAGGATCTCTTGGTTGTTACTTAGTCATGAACTGGAGATATAACCAAGGGTTAGATAAACTAAGGTTAAACTGTAGATACATGAGAGGTATTGACAGTTTATATACTTGTCTAAGAGTCCATATTTGGTATTGTATTGAATAAGAGTCAAATGTGAAACAGCATCTAAGAATAGAGATGAGTTGAGAGGAATCAAGACGAATTGATAAGAATCAGAATAAGTCAGATAAGAATCAGAAAGAGTCAGGACGAGTTGGTATGAGTCATGACACATCAAGCTGTCAATCAACAGAGTCAGAGATGAAATGATATGACACGTAGCGGCATATGTGGAATCGATGTGGAACCTCATCAGAGGTAAGCTATTAATAGCACAGTCGGGATCGAATGTGGGATCATATGGGTGCTG
>QOVE01014565.1:4170-20960 GCA_003521275.1 Tricholoma sp. MG99 | reverse complement strand
CTATCGCTCGAACCGACTGCACATGACTACTGAGGGTGGATTGTGCTGAAAATTCTAGTGTTGCGAATCATTTCTAGTCTTTTTGTGTTCGAGTATATGACACAGTTGACCAGCAACACACCGAGTCATCCACAGTCAAGTCATTCTGAAGTTATTGCTAGTGTGGCGTTGGCGTACACATGAATTTTTCCTCTCTCCTGTCACTCATATTCTGCTGCCTACCTGGACTTACTGTGCACTACATAATGGAGCAAAGAGACGTTTTTTAGACCCTCGTGATTTTTCTCCTTCGATTTATTATGGTCTCTGTGAATGGCTCTGATCTCGAAGCGTTGCTCCGGGTTGAATAATAGCTCTAAGGTACGTTCAGCTAAGTGGCATTTATTGGCAAAATTGATTTACACTGAATCAGTCAGTTTGTCTTCCGTGGGTCACTCGACCCAAGGCCTGGATGGTGGGTACCGGTCAAGTGCTAAGACCAGGCTACCGACCTCGAGACGAGTATCCTCACAGAATTATTTAACCGATGATCCCCTTCCCGCCTTACATACATATCATAAACTAAAATTAACAAGCCCAGCAATATTCGAACGTTGTTCAACATCATCTATGTCCAGTATCTATGGTCTGAATTTATCTACAGCAAGCTCGATAACTACTAGCAAAACAAAAGGGTCTGTCTTCGAACGGACTCGAAAGATTCGACTACTAGTAATTTTTGGGTTCTTGAAAACTGGCGTACTCAGGCTGGCATTCTGTCTGCTCTGTTATGTCACTGCCACCATGACTGAGGTTAGCTGCTTGCACACGTCTTGATGTCTATGAGACTAATCCCACTGGAAATCAGATAGCAATATTGAGCCTAATGGATCTGCTGTGGTCAATCGCTTTTAGAACAACGAGACGACTGTCAACTTGAATCTCAGCGAAGAAGCAACATGAATTTATCTATCATTACGTCTAGGTCACTGGCAGCCCGTCGGCTGTGATAATTATACCGAGCATGAAAAGAAACTTGAAGGCGGTGGTGGGGAAGTAGACTATGTTGAACTTGAACTGATGTCAAGCCAAAACTTGAAGGTCCGGCTATCTTCTGGACTCGAACTTGAAAGATCACGAACCCGCCCCAACTCGATACAGGAAAGAGCGCTTGCCAGTGTCAGAATATGTATTTATTGACCGAAGACAGATGGAACTAGTAGGAAGCCTGGTATAAAGGACTGCTTATATATTAAATATCTTCCATCACGGTGGTGTTGCACTAAGTATTTCGTTGTAACTGACATTGCTCTATAATGCAGCCGCATGCGATTAGCGCCGAGCAATCATCTGAACTTTGCCACTATTCCGCACTCAGTGGTAGAATCACCATCACACTACTAGTAAGTAGCGTGCTCAAGAGTCAAGCTTCCAGCTTAATCCATAACTAGAAAACAATAGTTTTAAGGCGCCTGGCGAAACTGTCACCGCTGGTGAGCTGGAGCAGACATTTCGGGAACTATAAGGGGAATTGGACCCTCCATCTAGGCATAAAATCTCGCGCCAGTGACCTTCTGATGTCCGTACGACAAATGATCACCGTGACAACAGCCTTCCTTTTCTCGGATATCACTTCAGCGGCGAAAACCGAGTCAATGTGGTTACTGTGGTATGGACTCACTGGCAAGGGCAGGACCCTGATAACATATTATAGGTGTGGGACAGGGGACTCGACCTAGGTACTGACCCAGATCAGTATAATGCATTTTATACCTAGAAGCGTACAATGTGACCACTGGTATGCTCTCGTATAGGAATAGTAATCATCCCGCGAGTGCGTCTTCCAATATTTCTGACGTATTTATAGGCGAGGCTACCTCAACTTCCAAGTCTAGATAACGTTTATTTGTCTTTTTCCGACTCATTCTTGCTTTGAAAAATATTTCTCGAAATCAACAATACGTCATCGGCGGGGATGCCAGAAGCTTTAAGAAAGCTAAGCAGAACTGTCGTCAGTAATCTTGTCATGAGCTTTCTGAAGGTAGCATCAAAGCCAGCGATATGATGGCCCGCGGCTTTTTTATCTGAATCAGATATAATAACTTGAACACATACATAGTACATAAACAGAACTGGCTACTGAACGCGTCGTGACCTCCAAACAGCCAACGCAGGTAGCATGAAGGCAATACCATAATGATGAAACCATAGAAAGCACTGGTCACCAGGCACTCAAGAATCATACTGTAAACCCACATATCAGCCAAGGTTCATCCATCGGGCACAAGATGACACATACTGTCAGGTACATCGATCCAGGCCAAGGGCTGCTCGATCCGTCTCTCTGAATGTAGAAGTCCGTCTCTGTGTCATTGATGATCTCCGTATACCTCTTCAGCCTCCCAGCATCACCGGGAGCACGGCGAATATTTGGCAGTTGGAATATAGCCTTCACGATCTCAACGATCGTCAGTTGAGCATATGTTGTCCCAGGACAGTTGTGGAACCCGGCGCCATTGAGATTATACGATGCTCGGGGTCTGCGGGGATTGACGGAGGTAGGATCCGGGAAGTCTACAGGCTGTTTGGTAATGGATGAGATGAGATGCAGGTTTGATCGCGGAAAGTAAGAATTACGTACGTTGAGATGAGCGTTTCTGAAGCTGCCCCAAATACGATCGCCTTTCTTGACTTCCATTGGAGGAAGGCCATGACCTTGAGGGATTGTCGCATCGACGGCTGCTTCACGCCACAGACCTGGGAACTGTGGTCTCAAACCTAACAGAGGACGTAAGGTAAGAGATTGAAAATAAGAGGAGAAGCAAGTCGTACGCATAGCCTCGCAAACATATCCACGCAACAACTCAGCACTGTCGGCATCTTTGCTGTTAGACAAATCAATGATGTGGGCACGCTCCTTCTCTCGAGCGTCATCCATATAGAAATCGATTACGTGAACTGAGGCTTGAGCATAGTTGACAGACGCGCCAACTGCAACGCCGAGGATGTTGCCAAGTAGTTCGTCTAGCGCTCTCCCTGTCTCAGTAAGCTTGCTCAAGAATGCATAGGATGGCTTTTTGCTAGGTGACTGAAGGAGTGCTCCAATCCTTGCGGCAATGCTACCTAGGAAGCTCTAAATTTAATAGCGTATCAGCGAGAGGTTATGACATGGTTGAAGGTTGGAGGTCTCACTGGAGAAGTCGATGGTGATACCTCCAAAATAGACTTCATCGTCATGCCCCCAACGATGGTTCCAGCGTGAGTAGCAGCGTCATGTAAGGCGAAGCTGTGTTCTGGATCATCGAAAGTAAGGAATGTGACGCTATATAGATAGTTAGCAGATGTATATTAATTGGATCCTAGGGGAGCATGTACCTGAACTACAGTGGACACAGGGTCAGTACAATAATAATAGACCTAGCCAATGGAGATACACACTAGAGTGGTCAACATCTCAAAAAGTTCCTGCTCTGTAAAGACGCCAGAGGGATTCTCTTTGGTTTTTAAGGAGATATCACACTACCACGAAGTTGAAAGGGGGGATCTGCTAGATCTGTCGGAGCAACTCACTAATCTATCTGCTGCAACGTGAGTCGAGACGATGTTAATGACATCTTTAACAATGTCAACATAGTTCCCGGGAACATTCGGGTACCTAGTTAAATTCGTTAGCAACAGGTCAAGTGAAAAACGGTCCACAAAATCACGTACCGGAATGTCTTTTCGGTGATTTTCTCTCTGACGGCTTGTGCGAACCACGCAGCGTGCTGCATCAACGAATCTTTCTCGGGGAAGAGAGCGTGCAAAACCTAATAAGTCTGACTCAGCCTTCGTTAAATAGGAGGCGAACTTTCGAATCTAACCATGGCTTTATCAGTATCATGCCTGGTCACAAGTAAGCCCATTGTATCAGAAGATGAAGTTGTGCACGTACTTGGCCAGCTCGTCGAACATGAGTATGGAACCATATCCGTACTTCTCGTAGACAGTCTTGAATCGAGCAGGGTCGCTAAAGGCCGTCTTGATACCAGTGAAGGTGTTCAAGACCTTGGGCACTGGAAGGATTTTGGGAGGGTCAAAGTTGTACTTTTTCGCGAGACCTTGTCGAGTCAGGCTGTCCTTCATGTGCGCAGGGGTGAACAAAGGGTAGAGAGTATAAACGGAATTCTGAGAAACAATATGATGAGAGGCCTGCTCAACAAGACTGTGCCATATAACTCACCCAGGGATAGTGTCGGGGTAAGTGGCGCAATAGCAGCTTCGGTACTAGATCCAAATGTTAGGGAAATCATGTGTGGGGTGTAAGGAAAGACGTACTTTCACCACCCGCACCTCCGTTACCCATATCCCGCTGGCAATCATGGAATCCCCATGACGTCAGATTGTTGGCTTGATAGCATGGGGTAGTCAGCTTGCGCCTGTAGCACGTTTACCAAGATGCTCACGGGTGAAGTCACTGGTATAGAATCGATCACCACGGATCAACGCAATGGCATCGCCAAGTACAGCTCGTGTAGTCTATTATCATGGATGAGCTAGTTATCATAGCAGTAAAGAGCAACATACTGTGAAGCCACAAGCAAATCGAGAACCATCGGTTAGCGGCATAGTTGACTCCGCCTGTAATCCAGTCTAAACGTAACAGTTGAGACATAAATTCCTTGGATCTATTTTGAGTAGACGTACATAGAGTTCAAGGTTATCAACGTGACCATAAAGGCGACGAGCAGCTCCCTAGGGACATTAAATATCAGAAACTTTAAGAGTAAATAATGAAATATATCCTACAGCAATCTCGGGATCGGGATTCCACTCTTCGAAAGTTTCAAATTCTATACGGGGGGAGAGATATCAGAAATGCGCCATAGAGATAACACGATAGACGAACGCTTGAGACCCAAAAACGCCCTGAATTCATTCATAGTGCACACGCCCCATTTACGAGCCTGTTCGATGCCCATTATCTCCACAAGTCTTAAGACACCAGGAGTTCCACGGCCACGGAAAGTGCCCGCAGGACGGCTAGTAGCATCCTGAAGGAGACCAGCAAGACGATCGTCCGAAAATTTGCCATCCAGCCCACGCTCCAAGCTTCGCACCATCTTCAGAACAGGCCACAAACGGCGAGGAGAGGCACTTACCCAGCAAAGGTCCGGCGAGCAGGGTTGGGATCAATACTCGAGAAGACTTTGTAGACAGTAGCGAAATCTTTCTCGGTTAGCTAAGACGGTAACGTTATGAAAGGAACTTGGACGGAAACGACGGGAAACTAACCTGATTGAATGGCTTATTGTCGAAAGCGCTGCTGAACACCTTCTCGGTCCAGTCTTGATCCCACTCGGATGCCGTTGCATGCCACTACACCAACGTTCATCAACTATTCGTAGCAAAGTTATGGAGTAACATACCCGGTAAAGAATGTTGAATTCCACGCTGACGTGATTGCCAAGACCCCTTTCTACCTCTGCGTCTTTGGTTTTGATGACCTAGAAGCGCATTTTAGTCGAGCCATCCAAGTTCATTTCACAACAATAATAGCGAACATCGAAGGCGTTCATATCCCAATTGCATCCTTCCGAAGAGCCAAGGAAACCGGCGACGTAATCACCCAAGATAACACTCATGAAGTGGCCGCAGCTAAGTAATAGAACACGTATTAATTGAGATAATCAGAAGGAAAGGGAGAAACACTGACTTTACAAGTTTGGCCGTCTGGAAGATTTGTTCGTCCTGAAGCGCCCTTTCGGTAGCATCAGTGGGAGGAGGGTCAGACCAGAGACCTTTCTCGTTGATTTTGAGTATCTTCTCTGCGATATACTGTCAAGACAAGAGAAAAATGAGACATGAACATGTGGCGGAGGAGTTACAGGCGCACATTGTGGTTGCGACTGAAGAGAACAAGAAGGACGCTTGAGGCGGGAGGTAAGAACATCAGACGTTCTTCAGAGAAGGTATCGGGGTACAAAAGTCCACGACCTGCTGCCTTGTCGCGAACCTTGTCCTGGGCTGCTTGGTCTGGTGCAAAAGATTGATTATTTGACTGATGTTCTGCACGGAGAATGAGTACTTACTGTCGCCATATAGAGGACTGAGATCAAGGTATGAGCTTGCGTTATTGATATTGATGTCGCGAGGGTCCGTTCGGAACAGGGAGTGCGTCACGAGTGAAGCAAAGCCGAAAATAAGACTTGACATCCCGCCAGTGTGGTTTATAACCTTCAGAAGCAACGAATAAATGACGTGCTAGTAGCTAAAGAACACTGATCCCAACTCACTCCTTGCCTTTGGAGTATGGTATCAAAAATCAAGCCAGGAGCCGGGAGAGACGCCCTGGGTAAACCAGCCTTGCCCTGAACACTTCTGGCATAAGGCCTGCCTGCGCGTCCTAACTCAGGTTGGTGTAAATTATTGCCAGAACCATCAGCCGCCCGGAAGCAATGCCCAGGTCCCATGTATGAGGCAGGAGGGTGGGGAATGGTTTCGTAAAGCACACCGATGACTTTGTTGTTCAGTGTCTTCCAGAGATCAGTGCTCGGATCGAGACGAGCGAGAATGCCTAGACCTGTGGCAAACTGAACCTCAATCAGACAAAGAACAGCCTAGGGAGTAACCAAGGTCGACACTAACGGCTAAGTCACGGTCATTGATGGCTTGAGGGTGCTCGATAGCGTCCACGAAGGCTCCCTAAGAAGTGATTAAGATCCAAAAAGTAGAACAGAGTAATTTGGTCTCGCGTACAACGTCCCGCGCGTTAGGCTTATACAGACCCTTAGCCTTGAGGGCTTGTGCCTGATAAAGACTATGAGAAATAACTTCCGCCACGACGAGAAAACACTCACTCTATTTACTAGATTGGTGATAGTCGAATGACCGTGACGCTTGGCTGCTGGGTCACTAGACACCTGCCAATCATAATAACCGTCGGGAGCAGTAGGTAGAGGACGCTTGGAAAGGTAGGGCGCATCGGCAGCCATGGTAAAAGCCTGTATGGGGTTTATGTCGGCCATGGTGGATTGTGTTTGTGGAAGAGGGTCGCTCTGAAGTGTAAGACTGGGAACCGAAGGTACTTATAGTCAGAAGACATGAAGCTTGTTGAGTTAAAGAGGAGGATGATGGCCAGACGCATCAGTTGTACAGTTCACCCTGTCAGGAACCTGTCAAGAGCTGGTCAGCAGGTCACAGGTCACTTATAAATGAACTATTCCACTTGTCACTAGCACTGCTTATTTACCTCCGGGACGTAATTGCCAATTAACCGGTTTCGCAACGGTTACGTTAACCATTGATCGAGTCATGACCCTTGATTGAGTCTCAGCCTGGCCCATGTTCACCATGAAGTTCTAGTACAAAGCAACTTGTAGTATGGAGTTGTAGAGCTGGAAGAGAGTTTGAAAAAGATCTGATGGTTCGTCCATTTTTTTGGCGATTTAAGTTTTAGTGGCATATTTTATTTGGGCTATTTTGGAATTGATTGATTATTTAACGAATACGTACAATATGACCATATGTGTTTGATCGTTCTTGCCGTCACACGAGATCACAATCTCTTGACTTGTCCGCAAGTCTATTCGGGTTGCCATTGGTTGCCACTAATAGCTTTGGAATGCAAAATTTTCTGTCATTGACAGATGGCTTCAAGCCTCAGCGCCGCTATACTGGAAGCGACCTAACTCTTCAGCCTATTAGATATAAGAGTCAGGTCGGGAACACTCAGTGACCAGATAATGCGGCTTACTTGGTACGTTTCAAGCTTCAAGACGGCCCCACGCCTAGTGCTCAAGACGTCACAACGCCTTCATGCATTCATGATCTGCTGCTCGGAAGCGACGACCACACCAGAAGAAGATAGAAGACCAAGCTACAGACCCTGAGTTCTGATCCGTTCCCTACTAGTAGCGGAACGCATCACAATGATCACATCAGATATCCCGGGCGCATTCCAGGCGCATTTAGGTCTGAACTCTTCGCAATGTAGACGACTTTCATGCGACAACTTTTTGTAGCATGCTAGCTTTGTGCCTTGTCATGCTCGGGTTCTGTTGCGACCTGACAAGGCATGGAACGTTTGCGTCGACTGCTACATTGATTTAGGGGTATAGGAAGCGATGAGCCGAAAATGGCAGATGGGATGTTCGGGAGCATATGAAGGGCGGAACTAGCGAATGCTTCTGGCCATGGCGAAGAGTAGCCTTTCCATGTAAGTACATGAATCATCTGGGAAGGCAAGGGTCCTTTCCGCCCGAGGACTTTAGAACATCGTTGTGATTGTGAACGCGTAACCCGGAATTTGTCGACCTTCATCGTGGTTCTTGCTACAAAGCGCCCACGTTGCACGACGCTAGTGCTCCCAGCCAGCAAATACCCAACATTCATCAAGGCACGAAGTACGTTTTGCAAGAGAACTCAGACAACCAAATAAGGACCATTTCACCTTGTCATTCAATCCGCACTCGACTCGAAATGCCTGTCAGGCTCACACGACCTGAGCAACAGACCCGCCGGTAATAGATGGGAGTTCCTTTGATGTGACCCGCAATAGATCTATAGATAGGATAGTGGATGAACTTTGAGGTACGATAGATACGTGAATCTGAAGTTCAAGAAGCAGACGGCTGAGGCTGACAAAGCTTTGGGGTATTCATGTGACATAAGCAGTACTTGTTCAGTCTCTTAGTTACAGCCACTATAGTCTCCTGTAGCCAGACAACGAATTTCAAGATGTAGATGACAGTCGATCTACTTCAATTGTACAGCCACTAGAGCTTTGCTTTGGAGGGTTTCGTTTTACCCAAAGTTTCCAGTCAGCATTTTTTTTGTAAGTCATCATCGTTTGGTCATGATAGATAGCACAAGTTGCTCAATGTTAATACAGCAGTAAGTACACAACATTCGTCGATATAAAACACGGATTACCGTAAGTACAATGCGCAGTGTTCCCATGCTCGACACAGCCGCAAACATAATCTCTGTGGAGATGTGGCCGAAGATCTAAAGTACAAGTGTCGACGCGTTTTGACTGGCAGGCTAAATGAATTTTACCTCACAAAAGTAGCTTTATATGTAGTGAACAAGTCGTAACTTCCACTGGCAGATGATCGTCACGAATACCACAAATGACTTGATTGGCGGTCACCAAACCATCTCAGAAATCGTGCTTGGTTTCAGAATATCAGCCGGATTCACTCAATAGGCAAAAGCATGACACATACCATCAGGTACATCGATCCAGGCCACGGGCTGCTCGTTCCATCTCTCTGAACGTAAAAGTCCGTCTCCGTCTCATGGATGATGTCAGTATATCTCTTCAACCTCCCGGCATCACCAGGTGCACGGCGTATATTCTTCAGCTGGAACACAGCCTTTACGATCTCAACGATCGTCACTTGAGAATACGTTAACCCAGGACAGTTGTGGAACCCGGCGCCATTCAGATTATTATATGAAGCCAAAGGTCTGCGCGGATTGATGGTATTAGGATCCGGGAAGTCCAAGGGCTGTTTTTGACAGTTAGATACGGATCTGATGTGCGATGTATCTTTTTTTAAAAGAACCACGTACATTGAGGTGCGCGTTTTTGAAGCTGCCCCGAATACGATCACCTTTCTTGATTTCCATGGAAGGGAGGTCAGGGCCTTGAGATATTGTTGCATCAACAAGTGCTTCACGCCATAGACCAGGGTATTGTGGTCTCAAACCTGAAAAACGACGTAGTATAAGACAATGTGGAATAAAAATAAGGCAGAGAACCGGGTCGTACGCATAGCCTCGCAAACATATCCACGTAACAACTCAGCACTCGCAGGGTCATTACTTGTAGCCAAAGAAATGATGTGGGCTCGCTCCTTCGCTCGAGCATCGTCGATATAGAAATCAATGATGTGAACCGCGGCTTGAGCATAGTTGACAGACGCGCCAACTGCGACACCAAGAACGTTACCGACTAATGCCTCCAACGGTCTTCCTGACTCAGCTAGTTTGCTCAAGAACGGATAGCATGGTTTTTTGTCTTGCGGCCAAAAGAATGATCCAACCTTCGTGGCAATGCCACCCAGCAAGTTCTGAGTTTGGTAACGCATCAGTGCCAGGCTTGGCTTGGCTTTGGATTGAGCAACACACCGAAGGTAATATCTCTGCGATAGATTTCATCGCCAGGGCCCCGATGATAGTTCCAGCCTGTATAGCGGCTTCATGCAAGGCAAAGCTGTGTTCTGGATCATCAACGGTAAGGAACGTGACACTATATCGATTGTTAGCAGATCTATCAAATCAACCCTATACGGGGCGGAGTATATACCTAAACTATAGGTGGGTCAGTGTGATGAAGCTAGCTGATCAGAAAACCCTACCAGAGTTGCCAACATCTCATAAAACTCCTGCTCTGTATAGAGGCCAGAGGGATTGTCTTTGGTTTTCAGGGAAATACCACACTATCACGAGTGAAGGAAGGTCTGCGAAGTCACTCGAAGTAACTCACGAGTTTGTCTGCTGCAACGTGAGTCGCAGCGACGTTAACGACATCTTTAACAATGTCAACATAGTTCCCGGGCACACTCGGGTACCTAGCATCAATCTATTACAAACAGCTCGAGAAAAATGGGTATATTTTTACATACTGGAATGTCCTTTCTTTGATCTTCTCTCTAATTGTCTGAGCGAACCACGCCGCATGTTGCGACAAAGAGTCCTTGTCGGGAAAGAGAGCATGCAGAACCTAATCATTCAGACTCAGCCTGTGCTGGATAGACAGTGAAAGTTTGGTTCAAACCATGGCTTTGTCAGTATCATGCCTTGTCACAAGTGAGCCCAGGGTGTCAGACAGCAGGAAGATGTACACACTTCGCGATCTCATCAAACATGAGTATAGAACCATATCCGAACTTCTCGTAGATAACCTTGAATTGAGAAGGGTCGCTGAAGACCGCCTTGATACCGGTGAGGGTGTTCAAGATCTTGGGTACGCGAAGGGGCGTGGGAGGCTCAAAGGTGTATTTTTTCGCGAGACCTCGTCGAGTGAGACTGTCCTTCATGTGTGCTGGGGTGAACATGGGATAGAGTGAATATACAGAATTCTAAAACACAACATAATGAGAGACCTGCTCAACAAGATACACCTTATAACTTACCCAAGGATAGTGTCGGGGTAAATGACGCAGTAAGAGCTTGGGTACTGGATGCGACTATAAGGGGCATAAGTATCTAATGTAAGAAAAGACGCACCTTCACCGCCCGCACCTCCGTTTCCCATATCCTGCTGGCAATCATGGAATCCCCATGACGTCAGATTGTTGGCTTGATAGCATGGGGTAGTCAGCTCAGGCTCAGAACATGTTTGACAAGGTACTCACGGGTGAAGTCGGTGGTGTAGAATCGGTCACCACGGATCAAAGCAATGGCATCGCCAAGTACAGCTCGTGTAGTCTACGTCATGGATGAGCTAGTTATCATAGCAGTAAAGAGCGACGTACTGTGAAGCCACAAGCAAATCGAGAACCATCGGTCAATGGCATGGTTGACTCTGCCTGTAGTCCAGTCTAAATGCACCAGTGGTTGAGAACGTAAATTTCCTGGACCTATCCGCAGTAGACATACATAAAGTTCAAGATTGTCAACGTGACCGTAAAGGCGACGAGCAGCTCCCTAGTGATAATGAATATCAGAAACATTAACAGTGGAATGATAAAGTATATCGTACAGCAATCTCGGGATCGGGATTCCACTCTTCGAAACTTTCAAATTCTAAACAGAGAGGCATATCAGAGATGCACTATAGAGAGAACAGGATGGACGAACGCTTGAGACCCAAAAATGCTCTGAACTCATTCATAGTGCACACGCCCCATTGGCGGGCCTGTTCGATGCCCAATATCTCCACAAGTCTTAGAACGCCAGGGGTTCCACGGCCACGGAAGGTCCCTGCAGGACGTTCAGTAGCTCCTTGCAAGATGCTGGCGAGATCATCATCCGAAAATTTCCCATCCGGGCCGCGCTTCAACCTTTCCAATTTTGAAAACAAAGCTACAAACACCGGTACAAGGAACTTACCCAGCAAAGGTCCGCTGAGAAGGGTTAGGATCGATGGCGTCGAAGGCTTTGAGGATAGTACCGAAATCTCTCAGTGTTAGCTAGAGAAGGCCGCAACATTGTTAACGAAGCTTTGGCTGAAAACGACCACGAACCAACCTCATCGAAAGGCTTCCCACCGAAAGCACTCTCAAACACATTATCGGTCCACTTCTCATCCCACTCAGACACTGTCGCGTGCCACTATACCAACATCGATCAACTAACCATTCATACCAATGGTAGGATGTGTCATACCCGGTAAAGAACGTTAAATTCCACGCTAACGTGATTTCCAAGGCCCCGATCCACCTGGATGTCATTCGATTTGATGACCTAGAAGCACGTGTCGGTCAAGAGCCGTCTATTCCACATGAGAAAGGATAGCGAACATCGAAGGCACTCATATCCCAATTGCATCCTTCCGAAGCCCCAAGGAATCCAGCGACGTAGTCACCCAAGATAACACTCATAAAGTGTCCGCAGCTAATAGAATGAATATTAATTGAGATCAACGGAAAGAATGGGGAAAAAACAACCGACTTTACGAGTTTGGCCGTCTGGAAGATCTGTTCGTCTTGGATCGCCCTCGTGGCAGTATCAGTGGGAGGAGGATTAGACCAGACACCCCTCTCGTTGATTTTGAGTAGCTTGTCTGCGATATACTATCCAGACAGGAGACAGATGAGACATGTGGACATGGCGAAGGAGATGCAGACTCACATTATGGTTGCGGCTGAAGAGGACAAGAAGGGCGCTTGAGGCCGGAGGTAAGAACGTCAGGCGTTCTTCTGAGAACGTATCAGGGTACAAAAGTCCACATCCCGCTGCCTTATCGCGGACTTTGTCCTGCGCTGCTTGGTCTGGTACAAATATGATTTACTTTCTGACTGCCGTTCTGCACGAAGAGGTATTACTTACTGTCGCCATAAAGAGGACTGAGATCAAGGTAAGAGCTTGCATTATTTATGGTCATGTCACCAGGGTCCGTTCTGAACAAGGAGTGCGTCACAAGAGAGGCGAATGCGAAGATAAGGCTCGACATCCCGCCAGTGTGGTTTATAATCTGCAAAAGCAGCGAATGAATGATGAGGACGAGGAAGACCACCGACTCGAACTTACACCTTGCCTCCGCAGTATAGTATCAAAGATCAAGCCAGGGTCAGGAAGAGAATATTTGGGCAAACCAGCCTGGCCCTGAACGCTTCTGGCGTACCGCGTGCCTGCGCGTCCCAAATCTGCTTGGCTCACATTGTTGCCAGCACCATCAGCCGCCCGGAAGCAATGTTCAGGTCCCAAGTATGAGGCAGGAGGATGGGGAATGGTGTCGTACAGCACACCAATAACTTTGTCGTTCAGTGTCTTCCAGAGATCAGAGGTAGGATCGAGGCGAGCGAGAATGCCTAGACCTGTGGCAAACTAAACCTCAATCAGACAAAGAACAGCCCAGGGAGTAACCAAACTAACGGCTAATTTACGGTCATCGATAGCTTGAGGGTGCGAGACAGCATCCACCAATGCTCCCTACAAGGTTTTTAAATCCAAAATGTAGAGAGCAAAAGATTGATCTCGCGTACAACGTCCCGCGGGTTAGGCTTATATGCACCCTTCGCATTGAACGCTTGCGCCTGGAGATGGTGAGAAATGGATTCTACGTGCTAAGGAAGCACTCACTTTATTTATCAGATTGGTGACGGTCGAGTGGCCCTCCCGCTTTTCTGCTGGGTTAGTAGAAACCTGCCAATCATAATAACCGTCAGGTGCAATAGGTGGGGGACGTTTGGAAAGGTAGGCGGCGTCAACAACAAAAGTAAAGGCCTGTACTGGGCTGATGTCAGCCATGGAGACTCTCAGGTTCGCTGTCAGGTAATTGGAGAGATAGACTCGGATTATCAGGAGTTTGTACTTATAACCAGAGGACTGATCGAAGTTTAGTTGAAGAGAAAGCTTGGAGGAAGCATTCCGGCTCTCGGCACTATTGGCCGTGTAGTGCGAATACCGAGGAACAGTCCATCCTGTGCTTCCTGTCAGGGACGGGGTCAGAAATTCATAGTATAGAAACTCCGAGTCAAGATGGAAGGGACGGGGAGCGGCCCTTCTTGTGCACGGCCGGCGCCATTACCTGACGTGATTCAATATTGCCTTGAATTGACACTCGGGTAACTTGTGGGACCTCACAGTTTGTTGCCTTGAAATGGAAATAATATGGATGGAAACGCCAAACCACCTCGTCCAGAGGGAAGAAGAGTGGAGAATGGCATAGTTCAGTGATTATAGTAAGTCTGGTAATTTATTTGTGGTTGTTTATCACAAAGCGTTGACCCGACAAAAGCTCAGTGGCATGAGTATCCTTGACTTTATGATCTAGCGCGCTGGCTCTCGTAGGCATTCTACATCGTACGTATATGCTTCTATCGCCGCGAGTTAGCAGATCGCTCTTACAGCGTTCAAAAAGTATCTCAATTTGGGTTCTCAGTGGTTTACATGGCACTAACTTACCCATATGCATAATGCATGACGGCCATTCAGTACCAGTGATAAAGAAGTGTCCCCAATCTATCATATGACATGATCAGCCAACCCTGCTTAGAAATCCCGGTCAGATTTCTTTGCTCTTCTAACGCTGTCACTAAAAAATCGAGGGTGCTGTCGCAGTAGGCCTGGGCTCTCAATGAATAAGCAGGGCTATCTGCAATTCCAGAGTAGGAAACTACCTACGGATCTGGGTAGAAGGTATACGTATCCTCGTACTGTATTCGAATATCCAAGGTCACTGACAGCATACTCAGTATTTCTTTGCTGTTATGATAACAAAGTCTCTAGACAGAGATGGTAAGCTTATAAACTCATCACCGCAGGTCTTATTTGGGTGATCGGGTATTTCGAATTCGTATCTTTGAAAGAATCGTCGAATTTACTTCATCATAAGTCCCCACTGTCCCCTAAGTCCGCGTGAGAGCGACGAGTGTTTATCTGCAATTTGGTAAGAGAACTTCTGAATCTATCTGCCAATCTTCTGGCGCTCGAGACGACTCGGATTTCAGTCAGATGATGAAATCGACGCAATACTCCGGGATCTGAAGTCGAGAGTCGAATCTGGACTTACATACTAACCATACTATGCTCACATCATTGACATAAGCACCCTCTCTTTCCGGGCCACGACTGGCTGACCCACTATTCACTTTTCCTCTGAGTCATCATGAAGAAAGATTATTGTAGGTATAGCATACCAATGTGAACGTAATAACTATTAATTAGCCAATATAAATGTATAGATGAGTGCCATCTATTCAAAAAGCAAAAGCAAAAGATCAAGAATGGGTGAAATAGGCTGCTCACCGTCGGGAATAACAAGCACAACATTTTGCCGAAGCTGTGGTGCACTGTCACGGTGGTTGCAGTACTAATCGAGTCGCTAATCAACAATTCAAACTCTGGACTTTAAATCCTGGCTGCCACTCCTGGCACACTAGGAATGCTATGAGATGACCAGGACACTGGACAGATGGCGCGTAATGAGCACATGTTAATAGTCACGGTAATAGTAATAGTACATCTGAGCAAGGCCCAAACACAGTGCCATGTCAAGACCGTACCAAACGAGATCAGAACCAGATGAAGGGAAAATACATCGGGTATAAGAGGATCACATCGTACAAATGCGGATCGATTGCCAAGCGACACATCGACATCGAAAGACAGAGGGCTTCAGGGAATAGATGACTATGTTCAAGACCAACGAGTCAAGACCAGGGATCCAGAAGTGCCCAGTAGTGGTCGGTCTTCCACGGAACAAGTGACAAGGCGTCACTCCAAAAGGGGACAAGGAGAGTATATCAGGGCTAATATGATATTTCGGACCTCTTCCATGGGCGCCGTCACAAGCGACGTCGCTATCTTGCTTTGACCAAGGATACAGACAAGAGACCACGGAAGATGGTGGCAACCTCCAGCATTGGGGTAGACAATGTGTGGAATTCGAAGGTAGCTTGAAGGTAGTGTGTGCAAGGTTGACAAGGTTGAATAGAGACAAATCTTGAGATGAGATACCAGAGACAGGGCCATCATCATAAAGCTAGATAGATTCTTGAAACAAGACAGGAATAGACCATGAGATCGATGATGAACCAGCGAACGGGGACGTCACAATATGATCAGGTGGGCTTAGGCTTGATGTGACCAAAGAAATAGGCACGATGGGGACATCATGCTAGCACATGGACCATGTACGTGGTGTCGAGAAGAGAGCTTGGCCTTGGACTGTGACCGAGCCTTGCGCTGGCGGGGAGGCGTGGGAGCAACGGTTGGCGAGTCAGATTTATCGGCGCGAGCTGGAGACGCAGAAGCGTCGTCGACAGTGGCAGAGACATCCAGCTTTCATCCAAATCACAATAAGAAAAGTATGTGATAGGGAAGGCAACTGATTGCATACCTTGGTCAGGTTGAGGTGATGCTCGTTTTCCATCTCCTCTGCTAAGCATACGACACCGCCTAGGACTATTGCAATGGCCACCACTAGAAAGAACCTGGCGACGACGGGGTCCATTCGAACGTTGGGTGGACGTGCCTGTTGACGCTGGTCTGCTGAGGGATTCCGCTGGACCGGCGAGGTTGTGCGCAGGAGAGAGGGGTCGTAAACCTTCGACGTGGGCGGCTTGACGGCTGGGATTGACGCGCGGTAAGCCGAATAGACCTGGATCTTGGTCTGAAGTCGCCAGTGTCGCTGTTGTTGGTAGTCGGTAGAACTT